>QODF01000026.1:1486609-1767668 GCA_024372805.1 Oostethus manadensis | reverse complement strand
TGTCAGGAAAAATATCGTCTCACTGAACGTTGGAGCTGGTCATATTAGCTTCGCTGGTTAGCTGCTAGCAAAGAGCTGTGCTTGTGTAAAATGTGTAAAGGACAAATGCTGAGAGAGCTGGTCTATCGGCGGCTAAGTGCGGCCGTCGAAGAAATATTTGGGGCGTTAGAAAGAACGATAGCAGAGTACGAGGAGGAACTTTCTCGGACAAAAGAAGAAAACGAGCGACAACGTCAACTACTGGACACTGTTTTCAGGAAGCATCGCGTGGTGTTACACCGAGCGGGTTTGTTTACTTGTAAGTCTCACGTGTTTGCTAAGCGATAGTCGATCATTAACATAAAAAGGACAATGAATTGGGAGAGCTTTGCCGAGTGGAGGAGCGTTGTCAGGAAGATAGTTGCAAACCGAGCAGAATGTCAGGCTGTAAGAAGAAAGAAGGCGACAAGAGAGGATATCACTTGCAAGGACAAGGAACTGGTTCAAAAAATGGGATATTTAGAGGCAATAAGAAAAGCTAAAGAATTGAGAATTGATGCAAACTATAACTGAAGGTAAACTTGACAGATATTGCTGACAGTACATCAAGAAGAAATGATAAACAGGAAAACAGAATAATAAGTCAGTCAGTTTACATGCACTTAAACAATTACATTTGAAAGGCAGCTTTTTTAAATGCATGTAAGGTTCAGGAATTATTTATTGTCATGCCTAGACATAACATTTGTTTTGAAACTCCCAGCTTAAAATAAAAATAGAAACAATGTCACTGCAACTGTATTAAATAATACAATCTTTTTTTTCTTTTCGGCTTACCCAATAACTACAATAAATGAAAGTGCAGCTGTACAGCACAGTCATTTAGCAGCTGACGTGTGGGTGTGTGTGTAATATCGTCCTCAAGGTCTGGGTTCTCTAGCGCCATTTACCTGGGTGCCGCTGGAGGTAGGGTCTGTGGCCGGGTCACATATACATGAGGAAATATAAAGAGAATCAATAATTAAAAAAAATATACAAATGTATTCATTTTATGTTTACATTTTGGCATTGCCTTTTTTGTATTGTCTTTGTCTTCCATTATTTAGTTGAGTTTCCTGTTTTTTCTTATATGACCTTTCCATTTGTTCAATACAAGCGGGTGACTAAAAGCAAAGGCAAAACAAGGACAGCCTTTGTTGTATGCGCGTCATTCTGCCAGGGTGACTGGTCCTATCCAGGGTGTTGGCCGCTTTTCCGTGCAGCTTTGATATGGACTCCAGACGTTCGCGCAAACTATCTGCATGGTGGTGTGATAGTGATGTTACTTCCTGTCCGTGACATTTCTTTTGGCTTAAGAGCTACATTTAAACACAGCCACTCCATCAGGCGATCAGGTATTGACTAGTCAGTGGTCCTTGTTTTGCTTTTGATTTTAGTCGCAGGCTTGTATGGAACAAATGGAAAAGACAAAAATTTAACGGGAAAAGCATCAACAAAATGAAAAAAGAATATGACTACATTTGTGTATATATTTATGGTAATGATTGCCTTTATACTTTTGCGTGTACACACATGGACAAAATTGTTGGTAGCCTTCGTTTAATGAAAGAAAAACTCAAATGGTCACAGAAAGAACCTGAATCTGACAAAAGTAATAATGAATATAAATTCAATGAAATTTAGCCAATGAAAGTCAGACTTTGCTTCTCCACCATCCTTCCACGGAATTATTTTTAAAAAGTTAACTCATGAAACAGTCGTGGACTAAAATGATGGTACCCTTAACTTAATATTTTATTCCACAACCTTTGAGGCAACCACTGCAATTAAATGAATCCCTTAACTGTCAGCGTGATGTCTGCACCTCTCAGCAGGTATTTTGACCCACTCTTCATGAGCAAACTGCTCCCGTTGTCTCAAGTGTGAAGTGTGCCTTTTCCAGACAGCATGTTTCAGCTCCTTCCAAAGAAGTTCAATAGGATTTAGGTCAGGGCTCATAGACGGCCACTTCAGAATAGTCCAATATTTTCCTCTTAGCCATTCTTGGGCGTTTTTAGCTGTGTATTTTTGGTCGTTGTCCTGTTTCAAGACCCATGACCTGCAAATAAAACCAAGATTTCTGACACTGGCCAACACATTTTTCGCTAGAATCTCTTGGTAGTCTTGAGATTTCATTGTACTCTGCACAGATTCAAGACACCCTGTGGCAGATCCAGAAAAGCAGCCCCAGAACATAACAGAGCTTCCTCCATGTTTCACAGTAGGGACTGTGTCCTTTTCTTAATATACTTTACTTTTCTGTCTGTAAACACAAAGCTAAAGTGCTTTGGCAAAAAGTTCTATTTTTGTTTCATCTGTCCATAGGACATTATTTTCATTCTCAAAAAAATAATAATAACCACATCAAAAGAAAATGTCAAATCTCTGCATGTAAATGTCTTTTTACCGTCAAACAAGACAACAAAACAAAAAGAAAAAGCAGCATGCAGGTAACAGTTGTGGCATTACTGAAGGTTTGTATTCAAAAACTACTCCTCGGTGTGTCGTGGGTTCAAACCCGGCCCTACTGCATCACAGTTTAACAGAAAAAAGGCAAAAAAAAACTTATCGGCACTCAATTTGCTCCTAACGACCAAAACCGGCTCAAGTTGTTCCTTTCAAAGAGCTGGCTCTTGTAGCCGGTTCATTCGCAAAGGGGGCATGACTAACTTGGTGTAGTTGCAGGACCAGCGGCTGAGGCTTCTGTTGTTCACTAAATCGCTGGTGGAGTAAATTCCATTGTTGAAAACAAAAAGTCAAAGATAAAAAGCAAAGTGCTCTGAGCCACTGCGTGCACACATGTGACTGCGTAAAAATTGACTTCTCTAAAGAATGTTTCTTTTCTTGTGCCCTGCAGGCGTAAGTGAAAAAGATTTTCCCACTGGACAGCAGGAGTGGAGCTCCAGGGTAGAGCGAGAGGAGCCACAACCCTCCCACATTAAAGAGGAAAAGGAGGACGCACAGGCCCGCCTCATCAAAGAGGGAGCGGAGGATCCCCGTCAGGAGGAGCTTGAAGGACTAGAGCAGTTCCCAGTGATCGGTGTCACTGTGAAAAATGAAGATAATGAAGACAAAGGTCAAAGTGAGAATGAAAGAGTGGCGGAGCCTTCAAGCAGCAGCTCAACCCAACACATGACAACAGAAGCTGATGGATACCACAGCGTAGGATCACAAGCAGACAGCCTCTTATCTTCACTATCAGGTAGCGACGACACAACGCCACGTTATCCTGACACCGATAATGGAGAATCTAAAGCTGATGTGTCATGTCACACTGACAACACACGCTGGAAATGCTCCTTGTGTGGCAAAACCTTTTATGACAGGAGCACTCTAAAAAGACACTTGAGGAGTCACACAGGAGAGAAACCATTCATGTGCCCGTCTTGTGGCAAAAGATTCTCTCTGAAGGCAAATTTGAAAATGCACACACAAATACACACTGGAGAGAAACCCTTTTGCTGTTCAGTGTGCGGTGTTGGTTTTGTACGCGGCCAGCATTTGAAAAGACACATGAGAACACACACAGGGGAAAAAACATATTCCTGTTCAAGCTGCAACAAAACCTTTTGTGAACGGACAACGCTTGTAGTACACATGAGAAGACACACTGGTGAGAAGGTGTTTAGTTGCAGCGTGTGCGATAAAAAATTCTGTTATAAGTACCAAGTAAACAATCACAAGTGTGCTGGTGAGGACAGCAGCGCTAAATGAAACTGCAGGACTTGATGTAAACTATCAAAACGGGTGCGATGTCATTGATGTACAAGAAGATTTTGTTAACATTCTTCTGCCATTTAAATGCGATTTAAAATAGGGAAAGTCTGTGACAGATTTGTCGGTTTGATTTATTTTATTGGCATGCAAATATAAGCCAAGATGCTCTGTTGTAAGCCACTCGCTTGGTAAGCAAACCAGTCTGTTAGAATGTATCATCTTTTGCTTCTCAGCTGGGGTGTTTTCCTGTTCTTATCTAATTTCCTATCGTTGTCTACCACTGCTTTTTAGTTGGTTTTAGTTAACACTGAATGGCTATTGTTCATTTGTTGCTGACCACACACTTAGTGAGTCAAGGGTGTAATGGCACCTCCACACCTGCCAATGATCTGCTCCAAGATCATCAAAGACAGTTTGGCGTTACCTGTAAGTACTGTGACAGTTGAAAGACGTCTGTGTGAAGCTAATCTATTTACAAGAATCTCGCGTAAAGTCCCTAGGTATAAACAAAAAAAAAAAGCACATGCAGAAGAGTTACAATTTGCCAAAGAACACATCAACTGGCCTAAAGAGAAATTGAGGAACATTTTGTGGACTGATGAGAGTTAAAATGTTTCTTCTATTGTGGTGTTTGGCCTATTTATCGCATACCAGGGATCATGGATCATTTTGCATATATCAGAATACTTGGAGGAGGACATGTTGCCTTATGCCAATGGTTTTCAAACTGGGGGTCTGGCGTTATGATATTTGGGCGCTTAATTATTATCGTATTTTCTGGACTACAAACTGCTACTTTTTTTCCTCTTTCAGACCTTTTTAAACCCTGCGGCTTTAATAAGGAAGCACCTTGTATATGCAGTTTTTGCCTCTTTGGGTGTGTTCAAATTCTCTGCTGCATTACCGCGAGTTTTCCAACAACACTATTAATTTTTCGTGTGTATCCGCATGCTTGGAGTATGTTGTTCAATGCACCCCCCTCGGGCCCCAGCCTTTGCCGCCTTCCTCACCACCACCGACCCGGGACGGGCGTTCAGGGTGGCAGGGCACAGCGACGGCAGACGGCAGTCCGGGAGCACAGTTGCTCTTTCACCCGGGCAGCCGGAGTGGCGTTCACTAAATGATTTCTAAAGGCTGAGATGTTTTAATGTTGTGTTCCACGCAGTTTGGAAACATGGTACAGTGAGGGAAAAAACTATTTGAACCCCAGCTGATTTTGTAAGTTTGCCCACTAACAAAAAAATGGTCAGTCTATAATTTCAATGGTAAGTTTATTTGAACACTGAGAGACAACAATGACAAAAAAAAATGCATTTCAAAACGAGTTATAAATTAATTTGCATTTTCTTGAAGTAATTAAGTATTTGATCCCCTATCCGTCAGCAAGATCTTTAACTCCCAGGTGGTTCTTATAAAGGTAAGGAGCTGACATTGGCAGCCCTCTCAGCTTGTTATCTGTATAAAAGAGACCTGTCCACAGAAGGAATCAATCAATCCAGATGCCAAACTCTGCACCATGGCCAAGACCATAGAGCTTTCCAATGATGTCAGGGACAAGACTGTGGACCTACATGAGGCTGGAATGGGCTACAAGACCATAGCCAAGCAGCTGGGTGAGAAGGTAACAACAGTTGGTGCAATTATTCACAAATGGAAGAAACATAAATTAACTGCCAATCTCCCTCGGTCTGGAGCTCCATGCAAGATCTCACCTCGTGGAGTTTCAATGATAATGAGAACGGTGAGGAATCAGCCCAGAACCACTCGGGAGGAACTTGTCAATGATCTCAAGGCAGCTGGGACCATAGTCACCACAAAAACAGTTGCTAACACACTACGCCGTGAAGGACTGAAATCCTGCTGTGCCCGCAAGGTCCCCCTGCTCAAGAAAGTCCATCTACAGGCCGGTTTGAAGTTTGCCACTGAACATCTGACTGATTCAGTGGAAGACTGGGTGAAAGTGTTGTGGTCAGATGAGACCAAAATTGAGCTCTTTGGCATCAACTCAACTCGCCGTGTTTGGAGGAGGAGGAATGCTGCCTACGACTCCAAAAACACCGTCCCCACCGTCAAATATGGAGGTGGAAACATTATGCTTTGGGGGTGTTTTTCTGCCAAGGGGACAGGACAATTGCACCGCATCAAAGGGAGGATGTATGGGGCCATGTACCATCAAGTGTTGGGTGAGATGGGTCGTGGTTGGGTATTCCAGCATGACAATGATCCAAAACACACGGCCAAGGCAACAAAAGATTGGCTCAAGAAGAAGCATATTAAGGTCATGGAGTGGCCTAGTCAGTCTCCAGACCTTAATCCCATAGCAAATCTGTGGAGGGAGCTGAAGGTTCGAGTTGCCAAACATCAGCCACAAAACATGAATGACTTGGAGAGGATTTGCAAAGAGGAGTGGGCCAAAATCCCCCCTGAGATGTGTGAAACCTTGTGGCCAACTACAAGAAACGGCTGATCTCTGTGATTGCCAACAAAGGTTTTACCACCAAGTACTGAAGCACGTTTTTCAAAGGAATCAAATACTTATATCCTTCATGGAAATCCAAATTAATGTATAACTCTTTTTGAAACGCATTTTTCTGGATTTTTTTTGTCATTGTTGTCTCTCAGTGTTTAAATAAACCTACCATTGAAATTATAGACTGATCATTTCTTTGATAGTGGGCAAACCTACAAAATCAGCTGGGGTTTTAATAGTTATTTACCCTCACTGTATGTAAAAAAACATTTACAAAGTCTTTCTGTGTAAATGTTCTATTTCACAACGATTATATCTGCGGCATATGGTTGTGCGTGGGGGCTGGAAATAATTGTATATCCAAAAGGGGGGTATGGCAAAAAAAGGTTGAAATGGGTGTTTCAACAAGACAATGACCCCAAGCACACTAGTAAACCAGCAAAATCTTATATTATGGTATGGAGTGGCCAGTCCAATCACTGCATAGCTACCGTCCATTGAGCGTTTGTTGTTTGTATGTCTATTTCACCACACACGTCATAGGTCACGAGTGTAATGACACCGCCAAGCCTGAGCGGGGCAGTAATGCGACACAACGGACTAGCAGTGCGTCACCGGAAGTAATAAGCCAGGCCGGGAAAACGGTTCGAAGGGGGCGTAATATAAACACGCGAGTATTCCTGTATTTCTACGTTGGTAATTTTGCCTGTGCTATAAAAAATACACATTATCAATTCTTCATGTCAGGAAAAATATCGTCTCACTGAACGTTGGAGCTGGTCATATTAGCTTCGCTGGTTAGCTGCTAGCAAAGAGCTGTGCTTGTGTGAAATGTGTAAAGGACAAATGCTGAGAGAGCTGGTCTATCGGCGGCTAAGTGCGGCCGTCGAAGAAATATTTGTGGCGTTAGAAAGAACGATAGCAGAGTACGAGGAGGAACTTTCTCGGACAAAAGAAGAAAACGAGCGACAACGTCAACTACTGGACACTGTTTTCAGGAAGCCTCGCGTGGTGTTACACCGAGCGGGTTTGTTTACTTGTAAGTCTCACGTGTTTGCTAAGCGATAGTCGATCATTAACATAAAAAGGACAATGAATTGGGAGAGCTTTGCCGAGTGGAGGAGCGTTGTCAGGAAGATAGTTGCAAACCGAGCAGAATGTCAGGCTGTAAGAAGAAAGAAGGCGACAAGAGAGGATGTCACTTGCAAGGACAAGGAACTGGTTCAAAAAATGGGATATTTAGAGGCAATAAGAAAAGCTAACGAATTGAGAATTGATGCAAACAATAACTGAAGTTAAATTTGACAGATATTGCTGAGTGTAAATCAGGAAGAAATGATAATAAACAGGAAAACATACTCTATATTTGCAACAGCGGTTTAGCAGAAAACATGGATAAAAAGCAGAAACCGATGATCCACTGCATGCATGCATGTTGCATCTTGTCTAATGTGTCTCATGTGACTGAGCAAAACTTGATTTTTCAAAAGAATATTTATTTTCTTGTGTCCTGGATACGTCCGTGAAAAAGATTTTCCCACCGGAGTGGAGCTCCAGGGTGAAGCAAGAGGAGCCACAACCCTCGCACATCAAAGAGGAAAAGGAGGACGCACAGGCCCCCCGCATTAAAGACGGAGCGGAGGATCCGCGTCAGGAGGAGCTTGAAGGACTAGAGCAGTTCCCAGTGATCGGTGTCACTGTGAAAAATAAAGACAAAGGTCAAAGTGAGAAGAAGAGAGAAGCAGAGCCTTCAAGCAGTCCAACCAAACCCATGACAACAGAAGCTGATGGATACCACAGCGTAGGATCACAAGCAGACGGCCTCTTAACTTCACTATCAGGTAGCGACGACGCAACGTCACGTTATCCTGACACCGATAATGGAGAATCTAAAGCTGATGTGTCATATCACACTGACAACACACGCTCGGAATGCTCTCAGTGTGGCAAAACCTTTTATGACAGGAGCAGTCTGAAAAGACACATGAGGAGTCACACAGGAGAGAAACCATACATGTGCCCATCTTGCGGAAAAAGATTCTCTCTGAAGACAAATTTGAAAGTACACATGAGAACACACACAGGGGATAAAACATTTTCCTGTTCAAGCTGCAACAAAACCTTTTGTGAACGGACAGGACTTGTAGTACACATGAGAAGACACACTGGTGAGAAGGTGTTTAGTTGCAGCGTGTGCGATAAAACATTCTCTTATAAGTACCAAGTAAACAATCACAAGTGTGCTGGTGAGGACAGAAGCAGCAGTAAATTAAACTGCAGGACTTGATATTGTATTCATTGTGGATTTGATAACACAAGTGGTTTGCTCATTAATGATATCGACAACCATCTACAACTAGGAAGAAGAGAAACACGAGTGACAAAAACACACCTCAAAGACTGCACAAAGATAAGTGTTTAGGGATGATTTGAAAATTGTGACTGTGTGTACACAAAACACAAAATATTTACATGTTATTCTGACAAAAAATGTCAAGTTTATAAAAAGTAAAAGAAGATGATTCACGCTTGTATCCTTGTGAAGGACACGTTATGGAGGAAATGTACAAAACAAAGAGCTAAAGAAGAAGAATAGTGTAAGTGTCTAGGAATGAGTGCTTTAGTCGAAAAACATACAGTGCAACTTTGGGCATCTTTAGGAGTGGGTCTTAGCGGATAATCTTCAATGTTTAATAGATGGAAAATATGAACAAAAAAGTTCAAGGCTTTAATAACTACCTTGTAAATACGCATTAGACTAAATGGAATGCCCATGGAATGAAATGGAATCCCAGGAAGGGCTGCAACTTACGATTATTTTCATGATCCATTATTTTTTCGATGAATCAGATTTTTAAAAAGACATTAAGTTTTCCCTTCAAATATTATAACGAAGATGAAGCTCTCGGTCACCGAAATTGAAGTAGCAAAGTATAAACCATCAGTTGAAAAACATCACACTCTACTACAGTTTCACTGTTCTACCAGTAGGTTTCGTTTTTATGCATGGTAGAGTGCAGAAGTGTAGGCATTTTCCTAAGACAAGTATGGCATTTACTTTGCATGGGATTGCTTATACACACGCTCTACGCACACATCTCTGCAGTGGTTTGCCTTGCAAGATATCAAAAAGAGGCAAAAATGTTGACAGGTCTTTTCCAAAGTCAAATGTGATGTATGTGAAAAGATAATATGTCTGCTTTCATGGATCACTAATTAATGTCATTATTTTTTTTATTAAAAAAGGAAAATATAAGGATATTTATTGTACATTTTTAATTGAAACGATTAATCGATTACCAAAATAGTTGATTATTAATCGTTGCAGCTCTAATTACCAAAATAGTTGATTATTAATCGTTGCAGCTGTAATCACAGCTCAATGTCCCTCACTGACATGACATGATTTATCTATTCAGGAGAGTGCATACTACTGAACAGTCTAACTCTCAAAATCAACCAGATTCTTCTCTGGTGCAAAAACCTGAATGTATTTAGAAATTTGAGGTGGGAGTAGTCGGTGAAGAGATTTAAAAATTATACGGCTATTTTAAAAATGAATGCCATTTTTACCAAAATATGGCACTGATGTAATGACGGGGCTTTTCATTGATGATTTTCATCAATCTTTTTTAATAACGTTTTGATTCGTTTTAGTTATGTCAATTGAATTTTGTGTTTGTCGTGCAGTTGTTTTTGTTTTTAATGAAAGTGAAGCGTCAGCTCCTCCACAATGTCAGGTGACCAAGAACACTTTGGTTCGCTCCAGGTTTTTTTTGTTTTTCTTTGTTTTTTGCTTTTGTTGGTAGACATCATAGGAGCAGTTTTCTTTTTGTTCCAAAGATGCGGTGCTGTAAGGGCTGATGTAAGCATGGATCACAATCGCATTATATTGTGATTAAATGCAAATGTAAAAAATCAACTAATTGTCAGACTGCCGACAAACTACAGGCCAGTTGTCTAGGTTAGACACATTTTCAAATATTGAATTACTCAGTCAGTATGGACATAGAGCGAACATTTTAACTCCAATGGCAAATCAAAATGACCAAATAAATGGCCTGGCCTGGCTCCAGGGCGAGGCCCCGGTATCCCACGTCCGGGCAAGGTGTGGTCACTCTTGTTCTTCTTCATTAGGGTCTTCTTAATCACTTTTAGTCACCTAGAACCTGTTTGCCTTGGGAGACCCTACCAGGGGCTTAAAGCCCCCGACAACATAGCTCCTAGAATCACTCGGGCACTCAAACCCCTCCACCACGATAAGGTGGTGATTCACGGAGGGGGCTCCTCAGCCTTCCTGGGAAAGTCTACTCCAGGGTGCTGGAGAGAAGGGCACGATCAGTAGTCAAACCTCGGTAACAGGAGCTGCAATGTGGTTTTCGTCCCGGTCGCGGAACACTGGACCAGCTCTACACCGTTGCAAGGGTACTGGAGGGTATGTGGGAGTTTGCCCAACCGGTGTACATGTGCTTTGTAGACCTGGAAAAGGCATTCGACCGTGTCCCTCGTGGTGTCCTGTGGGGGGGAGTACGGGATTGGTGGCCCGCTACTACGTGCCATTCGGTCCTTGTACAATCGAAGCAGGAGCCTGGTTCGCATTGCCAGCACTAAGTCAAGCTTGTTTCCGGTGAACGTTGGCCTCCGCCAAGGCTGCCCTTTGTCACCGATTCTGTTCATAATCTTCATTCTTCGGCGGAAATGAGTTTCCTTCGTAGGGTGGCGGGACTCACCCTAAGAGATAGGGTGAAGAGCTCGGCCATCCGGGAGGAGCTCAGAGTAGAGCCCTGCTCCTTCACATCGAGAAGAGCCAGTTGAGGTGGCTCGGGCATCTAGTCCGGATGCCTCCCGGGCGCCTCCCTGGTGAGGTGTTTCGGGCATGCCCAGCCGGGAGAAGGTCCCTGGGAAGACCTAGGACACGCTGGAGGGACTATGTCTCACAGCTGGCCTGGGAACGCCTTGGTTTCCTCCCGGTGGAGCTGGAAGAGGTCGCTGGTGACCGGTAAGTCTGGACTTCCCTACTGAAACTGCTGCCCCCGTGACCCGGACCCGGATAAGCAGAAGAAAATGGAATGGAATGGAATTGTCAACACCGACTATTGACCAGAACATGTATTGAGGGGTGTACACGTGATTTCAACCTGCCTGACTGCTGCATAAATGACCCCCCCAACCGCGCCCACTAACATCATGTGGATTGCTGTCAAGTCAGTTGAGCTGAGATAAGGTTTGGGCAAAGCTCGCCTTCACAAAACCTGGCCTGTGTAAAAACAGGACCAATGCAATCAATAATCAAATGTGTACACAGGCCATAATCCATAATTACCAATATCATAACACAGGGCAACTAGAAATGAATGCTTTGTCACATAATTGTAGAATCATTATATATACTATAATATGCTGAAATAAATTGCATAACTGAAACACAAGAGCTCATCAGTATCAACAGCAGCTTGCATTTAAAGTGCCTTTACTCTGTACCAAGTTTAGCACAAACAAAAGCTAAAAAAACACCATATTCACTCTGGCAAAAGCGTACAAGTATTTTCATTATTTCGTTCTGTATTTTTTGTGCAGCTCGAAAATAAACAAACATCCCTAGAGGATATCAAAGCTTATATCAAAGCTTTTGTCAAAGCTTATATCAAAGCTTTTGACAAAAAGTTATGTCATAACGATGCCACGTGACACACGTCTGATCACCTTTATGATGTGTTTTCAAAGCCATGAAATCACAATGACATGTTGCTATAAAGGAGCTGTTGTTGCAGGCTGCAGTTATAGAAGTGATTCTTCCCACCACAGAAGACCCGAGAGCTAACTGGTAAGTAATAATTATTGCTTCAAAAGCATGCTGGAAAGGTGGACGGACATGGCTCAATGATTTTAAAAAAAATAAATCAAATTTTAAAAAATCAATTTAAAAAAGTTTATTTATAATACTGTTTAACAGGAAATCTACAAGCTGATAAAGTCTCCTCTACCATCACTGAAGAACTTGCAACATGCAAAAAACGGTCGGAATTCCGGGCAAGAAGCCACAAAAGGCGTTCATGTTCCCATCGTGCACCATCCTCTCGACCTTCATCGGAATTCTACTCCTCACGGCGACAACCCGTGCAGACCAGCTGGAGGAAGAACCAGTTAACGCCAATGAGGTAAAAAAACACACAGGGATACTTTCTTTTTTGTTTGTTGTTGGACAGGAATTATGAGAGTAACTTACCCAGAAAATGTCCTCCTGCAGATGATACCACGCATTGACAAGCTGGAGTAATATGTTAAGGTAAAGACATACACTGTTTGGGCAGTGACCCAGAACGTTTTCCAGCAAATACTAAGAATATCACAAAATATAGTGTTTAGTCACACCACCTTACCCTGAAACACATGATGGCATATTCGTTTCACATGGCAGACCTTTTCGTATGCATGTAGAGGAAGGTTACCTAGAGCATGTCCTCCTACAGAGTATGAAAGCACTCGTGGACATGTTGGCGGCGGATGTCCCAGAAGAATTCGAAAAACAGTATTACCCAGAAAAAGTCCTCCAGGAGCTGATGAGGGACACTCAGGTATTGATACATTATTTGCATGGGCAAGAAAGTACAGAAAGCGCTACAGTTTTACCCAGAACATGTTATTCCACAGTCTCTGAAAGCCCAAGTGGAAAAGCTGGAGAATCAGGTAAAAACACGCATCAATACATTATTTGCAACGGGAATTACGACAGTCTTACCCAGGACATGTTCTTCTGCAGAATCTGACAAACCGTGTGAAAAAGCTGGAGGACAATCAGGTAAAAACACACACTGAAAATGTAAGACGGTGTGGAGTTTGCACGTTCTGCCCGTGCGTGGGTTTTTTCTGGGTTCTTCCCACATTCCAAAAACATGCATGTCAAAATAATTGGGCAATCGGAACTGTCCATAGGTATGAACGTGAGTGTGAGTGACTTTTTGTTTATATGTGGCCTGCCATTAGCTTGCGACCAGTCCAGGGTGTACCCGAAGTCAGCTGGGATAGAGGAGGGTGAGGATGTTGAGGAAATTGTGGTGATATGAGAAAGTGTTAATTTTTGGAAAAATGAAAAAAAAAGCTCAAAATATTATGGCAATAAAGCTGCAGGTGTCCACGTCATAACATGGGGTATTTAGTACGCAGAAAGATTTTTGAAACTTTTGAGTAAATGCTTTTTCCAAACAGCTCCGAACAGTGTGTGTAACATGGCTAGTTTAAAAAAGAAAGGTAATTCATTGCCGTCTTCATCCTCCTCCTAGAAACTAAAACCACTAAAGTCTTTTTCAGCCTCAGAATTCCGTCATCACACACTTTGTCGGTTTCCTTCGCTTTTTCGTTGTCATTCTCTTGTCACTTTGTTCGAGGCAAATTCGCAAAACACGACTGCCGCGTAAGACTTCAAAAAGTGATATTAGCGGCCGCATCGCTCCCTTGCTAGGGGTCGCGGGGTATGTTGGCGCCTATCCCAGCTGACCTTGATGGGAGGCGGGGTACACCCTGGACTGGTGGCCAGCCAATGGCATGGCACATATAGACAA
Organism: Oostethus manadensis; assembly: GCA_024372805.1. Lineage (NCBI taxonomy): Eukaryota > Metazoa > Chordata > Actinopteri > Syngnathiformes > Syngnathidae > Oostethus > Oostethus manadensis. The sequence continues at coordinate 1,753,904 of QODF01000026.1, read as the reverse complement.
TCATTCACACGTTCATATCTATGGACAATTTAGAGTCGGCTATTAACCTAACGTGCATGATTTTGGATAAAAACCCACACGTACCGGGACAACATGGAAACTCCACACAGTGATGCCTTTCTTGACTCTCGGGAATTGCTGCCAATACAGTATTTATGGACAGACTAAACAGATTAATTGTTTGTGTTACATTCACAGGCGCTTCTGCTCAAAACAGGTTAGCATGTTAATCACTGCACATCACGTGTTTGTGTTTTGTGCTTTTTCTAAACAAAGCTTTTCTCACAGGCATTTGCCCAGACGGATGGTATCGGCATGGCAATAGTTGTTACCGGTACTATAGCTACTCACTGACTTGGAGTGATGCTCAGGTATGCCACCACTTAACATTTCTTCTCGCTCGGTCGTCCCGCATAAAATGTCAACTGTTGGAAAAATATTTTGCACATACTATTTTTCAAATGTACCCTTTGAATGAGGAAAAAATAGCACCTAACTAATATAAAAACGAATCGACATTTTGACATGAGCCCTGATTCTGCATATTCATTTAATACTAAACTGAAGCGGAAAGTTTGACACTTGTTGACACTTTGAATGCACAAAATATTTGGTCACGCTATGCACATGTTTTCTTTCACTTACGTTCTCGTGCCTTGAAGCCTTCAGGTGCACTCATAACGGAGCATTAGGCGATAATTATCTTTCATATTTATATCAATTGTAATGGGGGTGCGTGAAAAAACTCGACTGGGAACCCGGTCCACAAAGCTTCCTGTTATGCCTGAGCTTGTAAAGTCAGTGTTTTTTAATGCCACATCTTTGTGATAATAAGGTAATGGAATGCTATTTATTATAACTATTTATTCTCATAACTATAGTCCTCACAACATTACCCATCATGCGGAGTTTAAAAAAACTACACAGCATTGGGTTGCCCCAACCACGGTTGTGATGCTAATTTTTTGCCATCCACTATTGCTTTTTCAGAGGTTGTGCTCATCCATGGGGAGCCACTTGGCCATCGTTCCTGACTACATCAAGGCCACCATCCTCTACCGATTGATGCCTGATAGAAAGTATACTTGGGTGGGGGGCTCTGACCCTACAAAGGTGAGTGATTTAATAAGACATGCAATGTTAGTCCAAGGAGTTTAACGTGTTGTGGTACACTCCATGATTGTACCACTTCTTTTGTCCGTTCATAATCGCTGCCGCCAGCTGTCATCTGTTTCACAGTGGGTACTGCTGGGATAGTGAACTGAGCGTAAACATGTGACTAGTAAACAAGTGATGGCAACATTACCTTTAGCACAAGCCGACTTTGTTAAGTGACTGGTGTTGTTTGGCCAATCTGTCACTCTGCGGTTTCTTTCCCAGCGAGCAGCGGAAAAGACGCCTAGTTGGTACGACGGGCTCAAAGATCATTAAAAAGTAACGGGGCGTAGACTTAACAAATAAACATGTGGGACTTGGAAAAAATAGCTCCCCTTCCACTGGTAAGAACATAATCCTGCACGCTAAAGTGCGCACTTCCACATGAAGTTGTTTCATCCTGACCGCCTTGGTTCCTAAATTTTATAGCAATGCGGTACAAAGCCCAGTAAGTGACCCCACCATCCATTTTTCTTAAGCAAAAAACGAGCAGAACTCTGCTCACGGGACAAAGTGGGAGAAAATTCACTGCTGATGGGGATGTCATACAACTTCATGTCAAAGCAAATCTGAACTGTCCTGGCAAAACAAGCTTATTCAGTTTTGTTTGGGTTGAAATTAGCTATAAAAATTAGTATCCATTTTCATGCTGCAACAGTACCTCACACTAGAGAAAAAGGTTGGCGACCCCGTCTATAGGGTGCCAATTTCATACATGATTCCGCTTATAATCCCTTTCATTTTTTTCAGAAACGTGTTTGGGAATGGATTGATGGTTCAAAGTTCAACAATGTTCCATGGGGAACAAGGCAGCCCGATAACGTCAAGAACAGTTAATATTGTGTGTCTATCTTACTTTATGATTTACTCCATGATCTGGACTGCAGTTCGGTGCAACCATTTATTTGCCAAATGTGATGGGGATTGTCTATGCTGTGTAATCTGGCTGCTCCTATGTCAATTTCAAAACAGGCTCTTAATTAATGGATCAGCATGCGAAATATCCCACACAAAATTAACATAGCAAAAGTGGTTACACCAGTGGTTCTCAACTATTTTCTGTCGCCCCCCTGACAGTTCACCGCGTCCCCCCTCCCCACTATTTGACAACCACTGGGTTACAGCAATGTACAAACTATGGGCCACGATGTTCCAAAGTCACTGAAAAATTCACCAAATGACTAACAGCCAATATACACAGCCAACATTTCATCAATGATATTAAATTGGGAAACTGAAGAAATGACAAAATGGTACAACTTTATAGAGCACGTTACCTTTCCAATGGAACAGTGCTTTACAAAGTTCTGAACCATACGCCAACATTCATTTTCTATGCCGCTTCTCCTCATCAGGGTCGTGGGATACGCCAACAAACTCATAAAATAGAAAACAATATAAAAATTAATTTCAATATGAGGAGAAAAAAACCCACTTTACTCTCTCAAATAAAATGAATAATATCGAAACAAAAAGATAAGGCCCAAGACCATACCAATAACAACATGTATTTAGTACTTTTAGGATACGGTACAGAATATTCAGTCACGAAGTAATTTTGAGTAGTTACTGAGGAACTAAAAACTAATAAGGTAGTGGTCAGGGTTAGGTAGGTTTGTTCCTCATTAACTACTGTAATTTTGTGTACCCTATTAGATGCGATATTAGGTGTGCTTGTCGCAGCGGTACTTCAACGGTACATTTTCTATTCAACTGCAAAGTCACAAAACATCCAAAGCTAGTACTATTTGCAGATACTGTAGCATTCTGTTCAGGAGTAATACAAGCACAGAAAAAAGAAATACAAAAAATGAAGGGAAACCGATGACGCAGTGAACATCTTCTGTGTTGTTCTCTTATGTTACCACATCTGACCGGAACTACACAATTACACTTGATTCACTAACTACTACAAAAAAGGTCAGTTAGGACAACGCTGGTTAGAGAAAGCCTTTAGTCACCAAGTAACATAAAATTCACTGATCCAGTACATGTTCAAACTGCTGAAATTTGCATCAACACTGCACGCCAATTCTTACAAAAAATGGGACACATTTAACTTCATTTTTATGAGCAAACAGCATATCTGTGGGATTCAGTTATGGAACATACTGGGTAACATGGAACATACTGGGTAACAGTACACATCTTTACATAGAACGCTGAAAACTGCTGAGTTGGTTTTGTGTTGTCATTTTGACTGAAAATATTATACAATGTTTAATATTAGGGGTGCATGATAAACACAGTATATGGGGGATGATAAAAATCAAGCACCTTTCTCCTGCCTGTGATGCACGCACCGTGAGCTCACATTTTGTGTGCGGGGCTTGTTCCTATCGCCGCGCTGTTTACCCGCAAAAAAGTTTTCTAGATGTGAGCTGATTAGGACAAATCTACGGGTGGTGAAATCTAAATTTAGAAAACAAGTTTGCAAGTATTGGTCTTGATAAGCAGAAGGGTGAAAAAAATATTATGCATCCCTAATGTTATCTGAATTGTAACCATTTATTCACCATACACTGCCTGGCCAAAAAAAAGTAAATACTCAAAATGATGTTGGGTCGCCTTTACCTTTGATTACAGCACGCATTTGTTGTGGTGTTTCCATTTCCATCCAGTGTGCATTCATCTTTCACCCAGATCTTGCATTGGTGAATTCTCTAGCACATCCCAAAGATTGGGAATAATTTCTTTTGGCCAGGCAGTGTACATCTATGATAATCAACAGCTTTTCTTTTATGCATGTACAGTATATTGAAGTAGCATAAACAACTGTATGACCTTTTTTTCATTTACTGGCATCCTTGGTAAAATGGAACACAGTAATTCCTGAAAAAGGGGTAGGGTTAAATGAGCTTACTTGTGTACATGTTGATTTGTGTGATGTACTGATATAAATCCAAATAAAACATTTCCATTTTCTTCTAGTTTCATTGTAACGCACAGGAGATTGTATTTTAGTCAGGTCGCGGGGCCAGCAGCTTCTCTGCGGCCACTTTGTCCAGCTCTTTCCGGTGGATCCCGAGGAATTCCCAGGCCAGCTCCGTGTCCTGGGTCTTCCCCGAGTCCTACCGGGTGGACGTGCCCTGAACACCACCCCAAGGAGGCGTCAGGGAGACACCCTATCTAAGGAGTCCAGCCACCCCGCGGAGAAAACTCATTTTGGGCGCTTGTACCCTCTGTCCTGTCGGTCACTACCCAAAGCTCGTGACCATAGGTGACACCACTTTCAGACCCTGCAGGTTCTTTTTCCAGCCGGTCACTAAAGCAGGTGATTTTTTGAACACATTCAATTTGAGGGAAGGAGCTCAAAAATATCACTTGCTGTAGAAACTGGTTGGAGAGAAAACCTGCAGTTTCTCGGACCTCCATGGCACGAGCTTGACACATTCTGTACACTATGAGACTAAATCTTTCAAAACTGGATTCCTAGAAGGTCCACACTGCATTATCAATATTCATACTTGGTCAGGCTTCAGGCTGCAAGTTCAGACAGTGGTGTGGTTGATGCACCTCTGTGGCTCTGCGTTGTGTATTTGATGGGATGGATGGAGATGACCACGAACCAGGGAGCGATTGTGGTGCTGACGACTTCTTTAAAGAAAATGGAACAGAGCAAATGTCCAAATCTTTGTAAAAATACACTAAACTGTTTCAACACCCTTGCCATCATAGTGACAGAATACAAATTTTTACAAAATGCGAGGAAAACTGATATGAAACCGTGACTAAGGTGAATGTGCACTGCATCGCTCTATCCACATTGTTTGCGGTCTCGGGATCAAACACGTGGGACTGGGGAGCCTTTTGTTGATCCTTGACATTTTGAGAGGCCTGACTGGCCTGAGCCTAGGCCAAAAGTCATGCAATGTTTGGCCATACTCACTGTAGTCACCCGAACCCTCCCAGGTTGGGAGCCCAAAGACCAGGTCGATTGGGAGTCTGGGGTGCCTTCCAAACATCAGGTTGTATGGTGTATATCCCGCCGAGTCATGTCGTCATCCACATACTCGTGATGTTTCAGCTTAGGTTCCAATGTTCAGGAGGTGAGTGAAGTTCAGGTCACCAAAGAGCCTGTAAAATGTGGAGGGTGCATTTTGCCATCCAAATGACGTTCTACAGTATTGACTTCAAACAGGCCCTTGGGGGTACGCTTCTACTTGCCAGTAACCTGCTGTGAGGTTGAATGTGGAGAAGTATCTTGCCTCCAGGGTTTCCTCTGTACGAGGAAAGGAAAATGCCTTTTTAGTGCTGCAGGAGTTAAGCTTCCTATAGTTACCTTGGAGTGCCATCTTTCTTGGTCACAATCACAACAGGCGAAGCATAGCCTTTTACTAGGCCTGATGACTCTTGTCATCTCCATGTCACTCAACAACCTCCGAACATCTTGCCACAGAGGCAGGGATTTTCCGTGTGGCCATAGTCAATGTGTTGGGAGAACACACTTTTCTCTCAATTAAGTCTTTAAGAGCAGACTGGTGGTCACGCTTTGCACCCCGCAAGCCCACACAACCTGCTCAACCTTTGATCTTTCACTTTAAATTTTGCTCATGTCTGCTGGAATGTATATTTTCCCAGCATACACAACAGGACCCACCACATACTGATTATGCGCAGGCTGCGTGTCCTCTACCTCCAACAAAGCGGTGTACCATTCTGGGTGACTTTCCTTCACCCACTGGAGGACTTGACAGCCATGGGCTGCTTGAAGGTGGATTCGTTTCAACCAACAAAGGGACAGGACCGGTACAGAAATCTTTTTATATTCAGAACACCATAGTGTGAAACCTTCTGTCCTGCTGCACCCTCTATAGGAATTTTAGATGATTTGAGCTTGAATTTGTGAAGGACATGATGGTTGCACCGATACGTGTGTAATGCTCGTTACCAAGGTCCCTGCACTCCACTCCACTGACCTCCACCTCTGCCTCATTTCTGGAGCCCACAAGGGGGGTGTCCACTCCAACATTGTCACTGTCATTGGGGGTCTTGTTTGCCCCAACTACCATGAGACCTAGGCATTAAGCCTTCTGCTGCAAGCCCATTGGGTGAATCTGCCGAGGCGCTGTTGTCAGCGAAAATCTCCCGGAACACCCTGGCCGTATGACCGGACTTCCCACACCTGTAGCAAATGACACCTGGACCCAGTGTTGCATTCCTGGCCGGAATCGAGGCAACAAGTCTACAACTTGGTCATCTGCTCTTTTTGATTCAGAGCTAATTTATTACCTGCTTCCATCCGTTCTGATAATGCAGAGTTGGACTTTATTCTATCCAGCTTACCACCTCCTGCACCTTCAACTGCAACCTGCACCTGTGTGTGCGCTTTTCTCACCGTTAGTGGTATGTGGAACATCTTCTCCTCTTTAGCCAGGTTTCGCAACTCAGCTTGCAATTCTTGGAAAGTGAAGAGTCTGGGCTTCATTGTGGAAATCCTTGAGTACACCTCTTCGTCTTGGAGCCCTCTCAAGAACTGGAGCACAAGTTTGCTATCACGATCAGGAAAAGGATCACTACCTCTTTGACCTTCCTCCACTGTTAAACTGCCTCCAAAGCAGTTGCAGAAGAGCAAGCAGTCTCACCTGCCTTCTGACTGCGCTCATAGAAGTCTTGTGTGTCACCATACTCTGCCCTCAATTCTTCTGTTCATGTGCTGGGAGGTTAAGTACAGGTTTTCTGGCCTTGCCTCCTTAATTGTGGGCAAACGGAGGTGTATTGGCAACTCAATGGCGTCGAGGAGATAATACATGTCTCGGACCCAATCCTCTAGCATTTTGCTTTCAGCAATCCCCGTGAAGACTGGAACATTTTTTAAAAATTCAAGTGACCGACCTGCAAAGGGAGACATGCCACTTCCTAGTAGCATTTTTATCTGTATTCATTGGAATAAACAATTATACAGTTATGATAGGTGACAGCTATGTATAAAAAGATGCCAGCATGCTAACATTAGCTTAGTAGAATGTTTAGCTGTTTTGATAGATAACAAGTGAGCCGTCAAAAAAGGGTGCAACAACCCGCATTAAAAAAGTAGAGGACAAACTACTCGGCTCTCTGCGACAACACCCGGCTCTTTCTGTTCATTTCAAAGAGTCGATTCCTTTCAAAGAGTGGATTCATTTCAAAGAGTCGATTCGTTCCAAAGAGTCGATTCGATACCAAAATGTCAAACTCTCCAGCTCAAAGCATTGCAAGCATTACATAGTTTAGTATTATTTTTCAACCGATTTCATGCAAACATCCATCAAAAATGTCCGGCTCAGCTGGGAAAGAGGTGCTACCTAAAAAATATTTCTGTAAAATGCAGTTTTTGCAAAATTCCCCGTTTTCCGGAATTTTTTCCCATTGGAAATGAATGGGGAGATTTTCAAAGGTTCGTATTAATTACATTCCTCAACCGATTCGAGACCGTGCCCAAGACAAAATGTTCAAATTGTTGGGAAATTGATTGCTTTGCAGCCGCTTGGTTCTACTCCATACGGTGAGGGCGTTTTCTTTGAAGATTCGTCCCAGGTGTCTTCCCATAGAAGTCTTGCCTTTGATAAGTGTGTGCGTGGGTGAGAACTGTAGTTGAGGGTGCATGCAGCATTTAAGTTATTATGCTGGGTGTTGGCATGCAGCGGCATTGCAGTTCAGCCCCAGTGTGCGAGCATTCACACGCAATTTCCCCCGAAATTGCACAGGTCTAGTTTTCTATGCTGTTTATCCTCATTGGGGTCGCTGAAGCCTATCACAGCTGACTTTGGGCGAGAGGCGGGGTACACCCTGGACTGGTCGCCAGTCAATCTTAGGGCACATAAAGACAAACATTCACACTCACATTCATACCGATGGACAATTTAGAGTCACCAATTAAGCTAACATGCATGTTTTTGGAATGTGGGAGGAAACCGGAGTACCCGGAGAAAACCCACACACGCACGGGGAGAACATGCAAACTCCACACAGAGATGATTAAATGACTCTTGACTGGACTTTTTTGGCTTTTTAATATTTTTCAAAATAACACATTTCACCGATTTATTTACGATACTGTGAAACCGCCTTGACTTTCGTGTTACATCATTTTAAAATGACTTTTTTGACTTGGCTTTCTTTGCTTTTCAGTAAATATAATTCAAAATAACCCATTCTACGACTTTAATTAAAACTAGGTATTTTTGCCCGAGGTTATACCGTCAGAATCGCATACTGACTTTGTGCCTATTTGTGACACCCCTAATTCACAATAGAAATGATCATAAACAATATACAAGCATTTAAAGAGACTGATTGCACCTCTCAAGACACAGAACATCACCGGCCATACCATGTTAGCTAAAGTTGTCTTTATTTGTCACAATTATACAAATTTGACCATTTGGAGTCATTGTGTGGCGATAAGCTATACATTCAATAGCTAAACCTGACCAAATCACTATTGTTAGCAGGCAAGCATAGCTAGTGTGCGTTTGTGTACAGTGGCCGCTTACGTGCTCAAAGCAGGAAGATGGCAGGATAAAACACTTGCAGCATCTTCCAGGCAGCCGCCAAATAGACATCGGATATATGGGTCGTTGAGGAGAGCCGGAGCTTGGCGAGCCGTTCAAAAAACTGGCTGGTTTAGCTCATTTTTATATTAAGTTTTAAGAAGCCAGCCATATCACTCTGCTTTGACAGTGACGTCACTATTTTTAGGGAGAAGGAATGGTTCCCGGTTGCGACTCGGTTCCCATCGTTCATGTTTAGGAGCCATTCAAAGAACCGGTTTGTTCGTGAACGTCAAGCCACTACCGACGAAGGGTTGCAAACACGCCCCTTAGGGCAGTGCTTTTCAAATAGTAGGTTTTTGTGCAAAAATGTCCAGATTTGTCACAATTGGTCAACTGACAATTCGGGAGTCATTGGGTGGTTGTGATGGGCTATACAATCAAAGATAGCGAACATTAGCAGCTCAACTCGCGGATACAAGGGTGGCTGGACTCCCCCTAAGAGTTAGGGTGAGGAGATCAGCCATCCGGTAGGAGCCCAGAGTAGAGCCGCTGTTCTTTCACATCGAGAGGAGCCAGTTGAGGTGGCTCGGGCAGCTAGTCCAGATGCCTCCCGGGTGAGGTGTTCCAGGCATGCCCAGCCGGGAGAAGGCCCTGGGGAAGACCGAGGACACCCAGGAGGGACTATGTCTCACAGCTGGCCTGGTAACGCCTTGGTGTCCTCCCGGTGGAGCTGGAAGATGTTGCCGGAGAGACTGATTCCCCCGCAAACCGGACCCGGATAAGCAGAGAAAAATTGAATGAAATGGAGCAGCTAAGCTTAAATTTGGTTAAGTGGGGCGTGGTTTACGTGCTCAAAGCAGGAAAGGGCATTATGGAAAGTCACTGCCCTCTCAGTCCGTTTAGGGCAGGGGTCTCAAACTCGTGCCATGGAGGGTCGAGACACTGTGGGTTTTCTTTCCAGCCGGTCACTAAAGCAGGTGATTTCAAATATTGAGGGATCAATTAAAGTAACCTGCTGGAGAAAGTGGAGAAAACCTGCAGCTTCTCGGCCGTCCATGGCATGAGTTTGACACCCCTCCTTTCGGGCTTAGGGAGGAAATGCAAAACAGGATAAGTGTTACCAGAAGGTGGCATCAGCCGATACACCGACTGTTCAATGCAAACGCGTGGTGTTCAAATATCAAATACGGGATCAGACCAGATGACAACACGCGATTACAACCCAAGATTACATGGGATTGATGAGGAAGGCGCTGAAAACCATTTTTCTGTTATGAAGCAGAAGAGTATGGTTACTGTAAGGGGTGACGTACACCTCGTCTCCCACCCCCAGCTGCATCATCCTGCTGGTGGTGGCACCGTGGCGCTTGAATTTGGTGTAGTCAGACACCTTCATCATGCACTCGCTGATCCCATCCGTCTTCTTCCGATACACACCGACATTTATGATCCCGCCACCAAACGTGAAGCAGCTTAAGGTGAAGAAGTAGACGCCCTTATAGGGGGCTGTGAAAACTCCTGCAGGGGGCACAGTGACACCTTTGTTAGCACCCCCCCCCTCCAAAGAGCTAACGAGCAAGAAACGCTATGCTGTCGTACCTGTCTTTCCATCGTAGGCGTCACCTGCATTGATGTACACATGGTCAAACACTAACTTGTCATCTCTCTTTATGTCGCCACCTCCTACTGAGACCGCCACCTTGGGTTTGTCTGCAGGATTACACATCAAGTATCAGATCACAGGTCAAGTCCGCTCACATGACCTTCACTCCTTCTGACTTACCTGCAACTTGATCCGGCTTGCCCGGATTCGGCATGGACTCGACGAGAAGGCCGCTGAAAACCGTTTGTCCATTTTGTTGTTGAAGATCATGGCCGCCATAAGGCTTGACATACACCCCGTCGCCCTTCTCCAGGTGGACCATCCTGCTGTTGGTGGCACTGTGGCGCTTACGTTTGGTGTTGTCATACACCCGCATCATCCAGCTGACGTTCCCATCCGTCTTATTCTTGTACACAAGTAGACTAATGTTTCCATCAATCGCGTAACAGGTCAAGGTGAAGAGGTAGATGCCCTTGTAGGGGGCTGTGAAAATGCCTGCCGGGGTTGGGGGGTGGCAATCGCACCTTTGTTAGTGATCCCCGGTGGTGCTGACTCCAACAGCTAACAGGGTACGAAGTAATGCTCTGCTGGTTAGTCGTTAGGTGAAGTCATACCTGTGTTGTTGTCATAGGCGTTACCCACGTTGATGTACACTCCGTCCAAGACCAGCTTATCATCTTTAATTACGCTGCCCCCAGACGCTGAGAACGCCACCTTATGATCGTCTGCAGGATGGCACATCAGGTGTCAGGTCACAGGTCCGGTTTACTCATATGAGCTGTACTCTTTCGGACTTACCTGCTAGTCCATCCAGCTCCTCCACCTGTGCCTCCGCATTCTGCATGGGATTGACGAGGATGACGCTGAAAACTGTTTGTCCGTCATGGCGCTGAAGATCATGGCCACCGTAACGCTTGACATACACCTTGTCTCCCTCGTCCAGGTATATTATCCTGCTGACGGTGCGACTATGGTCCGTATCTTTGGTATTGTCCGACACCTGCATCATCCACTCTAGGGTCCCATTCACCTTTTTCCTATACACACCTAGACTAATGACCCCGCCATCCGTGTGGCAGCTTAAGGTGAAGAAGTAGACACCCTTGCAGGGGGCTGTGAAATCACCTGCAGGGGCGACAATCAGTGCAACCCAGTGGTGCTGACTCAAAGAGCTAACGAGCTATCAAGAAATGCCAAGCTTGTTAGCCGTTAGGTGACATCTTACCTGTCTGGATGTCATAGGCGTTACCCATGTTGACGTACACCACGTCCAAGACCAACTTCTCAACTTTCTTTATGTTGCCCCCTGATACTGAGAGGTTACCCCCTGATACTGAGAGGTTTCCCCCTGATACTGCGAGGTTACCCCCTGATACTGAGACCACCACCAGCTTGTCCACTTGGGCTTTCGGAGTCTGTAGGATTATATGTTGTGGGTAGCAGTGTAGTACTTCCTGTCCATGTACACAAAGTACTCAAGTATCCAGGTGTGTTTTTACCTGAGGTTCCTCAGGTTTTGGTGCTTTTGAAGTGTCCCGCTTGTTTACAGCTTCTGTCAAATTCTGCAGGTTAGGCAGTGCCAATGCCATGAGGATGAGTCCAAAGACCAAAGTGAAGAGGATGGTGACCACCATACACACTTTTCGAGGCTTCTTGCCTGGCATGGTGACCTTCCTCTGCATGATGCAAGTTCTTGTGTGATAGAGCCTGCCTGAACTTGCAAAGATGGTGGAGGACACGTCATCAACTCAACTCTAGTGGTATAACAATATATAGTAATCATATACGTAAACACACATAAGTACATTTCTGTAAAGTAGGATTACATTTTAATAAACTGAATATTTCAGTGGTTAAACCTGTTTATGACTTTCTAAAAATGCGATTTTTACCATTTTTATTAGAGCAATGCGAACACGTCAAATAATGACATTTGCGCATTTGGAACTGAGCCCCGAAAGCAGTTTTGGATGGCTCTGCACGCTGTGTTTTACTGAGTTTTTTTAAACACCAAGTTCCACTGACTTCCTTATATGGGCAAAGTTGAGCAATGGCTCCCAGGAAATGTTTGTTCGAGTGTGAGGGAAAGCTAATTTTGTTTAGCAATACGAAGCTGGACAATCCGACAAACTGTGGACCAACGCCTTTCCAAAGTTACTTGGTCCTGTTGGAAAGTCGGAGGTCAAACTGTTTTAAAAATATACCACGAGATAAGGTTTACTATCACTCCTGTACTACCAGAATTAGGAAGTGGGGTTTCGGCAGCTGTCCCGGAAGTCCTCGAGCCTCGAGCGTGACTGGACGAGGGCTGGGGGTGGAGTAAATTACACAGACCGTTTGGGCAGGAGGCAGGAAACGCAAGGAAACACTGCAGGAAGAGGCACAGCGTCTGAAGAGCTGGAAAAGTTTTTCTGTGGGTTATTTTGTGTAGCTGCTCTACAATGAGAGAGTCCAGAACTCAATACAAAGGCCCAAAAAAGCGTACTATAGATCTCCTTTAAGAGTTGAGTGTTAGTTGGAGTACGGCCACAACAGTAGCCTGCGTTATGATTATGATAATTATGTTATTGTGTCTGTTATTATAACATTATGAAATAATAAAAGCCTGCTGTTGGCCATCAAGTCAGCTGCGTGTTCTAGTGACACCTAGTGGCTAATGTACAGTTCATCAACGTTTTGTATTGCTTTAAACTGTACAGTATTTCTATTGTAGGTTATTTCAAACATTTTATGTTTGGGAATGCTAAATTTAGCCAGCATGAGTCTTATTTATATCTTAAAATGCCCATTTTCTCTTGTGGTATGTCATGTCTGTGGGGCTCTATTAATAAGGGTAAAGATTATAGCTATAAAGTTATAAGGGGTTTAACGATATATAAAACCTTACACCCTAGGGTTGTGACGTTCACAAATGAATCACTCCTTTTCAACGGCTCTTTAAAAGGAACGGTTCACCGCGATCCGGCTCCCCTTAAAAAGCCATAAATCCCATCCGTACGAACCTCGCATAGACAAACTCGCACATGCGCAGAAAGTTCCACGCAGGAGTGAATAAGTGAGAGAGCAGTGACGAGTACCCGTGGCAACTCTCGAGTTGTGAACGACTCGTTCACGACTCGCGCAGCGCCGAAGGTTCAGTGCAGCCAGCAAACACGAAATAACAACAAATATAACTTCAATAAGCTTGGCCAATGTTGGCCAACGAGACGAGAGAGAAAAGGAGCTGCTTCACGACAGATTACAATGCAAATTACATCCGTTTGAGGAAGAAAAACACGACCTTCATTTCCAAGCTTGTTTGTCATTAAGGCATCACTGTCATCCTACCTTATACTTGAATAATTAGAGTTCGGACTTACCAGTGGGGTTCGGAGTCCAGTCTGAGCAGACGGTCACTTCGAATGGAGCCTTCTATGTGCCAACGTGTCATATTGGCATAAACGTGGCATCAAAGTCACTTAAAAACATAAAAGATACGTTTCATTAAAGCCACGCGTCATACACGAGGGACAAAGGTAATGTTTCATGTTTTTTTATAGCTTTAATACTCTTATCTGAGTGTTACTTTAGTGTCTCGAGATACATAAAGGCGAGAGTCCTATTAATGGCAATTAAAGGTAAAAAAAAAAAAAGGAAAAGCATCTGAAATAGTGTTGCAGTGTGTTCTGCCTGCCAATCGCCTCTAGGGGGCACCCGATAAAAGAGACACGGCTGTCAATCAGCTTGAGGGGTCGTTCTCCTCTGGGTCCTAGTGCCGGTTGGGCTCTGCTTAATAGCATAACATTGTAGTTTGGACGCTAAAAGCTGCGTTTTTAAAATGTGCCCCCCTCCCATAATTATGCCCATGGGACATGGGACGTTTTCTCCAACATTTTTAACACCATATTTTCAAAAACGTCAATGTTGCACTCACAGTAATACATTTTACCTCTGTCATAGACCCCCAAAGAGGCCGTGCGCCCATGTAGTCTTACAGCAAGCAACTGAAACCCCACACAGGCAAGGAAAAACTCCCACTTGGCAAGAAAGCTCGGACAGACCCCAGGCTCTGCGGGGCGGTCATCTTTCTCAACCGTTTGGGTTGAGATATGAAAGAATAGAGGCGTACATGGTAGACCAGGCCAGAAGTCAAGGAACAAAGACAAACAAAAGAATTGTCTCTGATACATATCAGCATATCAGGGGTCAGTTCTAACTGTATGCTGTAGCAAAGAGGTGGGTTTGGGGTTGACTTTTAAATAAAAAGAGGGTGTCTGCACCCATGGATGAGTCGGGAAGATGGTTCCATAACCGAGGAGCCGTGTAACTAAAAGCTCGACTCCCATTCTACTTCTAAAGATTCTAGGCGGTAAATTCTGTGAGCACAGTGTTCTACTGGGTTGATAGGCTTCTAGGAGCTCTTCAAGATATACTGGTGCCTGACCATGTAGTGCTTTATATGTAAGAAAGATAATTTTACATTCAATTTTAAATTGTACTGGTAACCAGTGCAGCGAGGCTCATACGGGCGAGACATGATCTCCACTTTTGGTTCCAGTTAGGACTCGTGCGGCAGAATTTTGGACTAGCTGAAGGCTCTTTTAACAAAGCGTTACAAGAATCCAGGCGGGAATTTTCTGATTTTCTTGATATTTCTGAAATGTAAAAAGGCTGTTCTTGACACTTCTTCTGCACAGCAATGAAAATTAACTGAGTGTTTTCTGGCCATTACCTAAAGACTGAATAATACTGGTCCTAGTACAGAGCCATGAGGGATACCATGATTGACCTTCGTGTGTCTAGATTCTTTATTGCTAATGAATACAAACTGCAGGCGGTGTGACATATAAGACTGAAACCATTTTAATGCAGTTTCCTTTAATACCAAAAGTAAGTTCTAATCGCCGTAGTAGAATTTGGTGGCCAGTTGTGTCACATGGCGCGGTAAGGTCTAGTAAAACTAATTCTGAAACGAGGCCGTTCTCTGAGGCGGTGAGAAGGTCGTTACTCATTTTTACAAGAGCTGCTTCTGTACTGCGATGCATCCTAAACAGACCCCAATGATGCCCAAAAACAATCGACTTTGTTTTTCCTCGCCCGGACGCGGGTCACCGGGGGTCCCCTTCTGGAGCCAGGCCTAGAAGTGGGGCACGATGACGAGCGTCTGGTGGCCAAGCTCACCACTCGTGGGAGGGGCCAAAGGGGTCGGGTGCAGAGAGAGCTGGGTGGAGGCCTTGGCGGTCCGATCCTCGGCTACAGAAGCTAGTTGTCGGTACGTGGAATGTCAACTCTCTGGCGGGGAAGGAGCCCGAGCTGGTGCCTGAGGTGGAGAAATATCTGCTAGATATAGTCGGACTCACCTCAACGCACAGCAAGGGCTCTGGAACCAGTCCTCTCGAGAGGGGCTGGACTTCAATCCACTCTGGTGTTGCCGGCAATGAGAGGCGACGGGCAGGGGTGGCAATTCTTGTTGCCCCCTGGCTCCAAGCCTGCACGTGGGAGTTTAACCCGGTAAACGAGAGGGTAGTTTCCCTAAGCCTTCGGGTGGGGGGACGGGTCCTGACTGTTGTTTGTGCTTATGCACCAAACAGCAGTTCAGGATACCCGCCCTTTTTGGAGTCCTTAGAGGAAATACTAGAGAGTGCTCCCTCGGGGGATTCCCTTGTTCTGCTGGGTGACTTCGACGTTCATGTTGGCTGTGACCGTGAGACCTGGAGAGGTGTGATTGGGAGGAACCGCCCCCCTGATCTTAACCCGAGCGGTGTCTTGTTATTGGACTTCTGTGCTCGTCACGGATTGTCTATAACAAGCAACATGTTCAAGCCTAAGGGTGTCCACAGGTGTCTCTAGTGACATATTGATTATATTGAGAAGAGCTGTGTGGAGTAGTATCTTTAAACCAAACGAGTGGGGATGGGATCTAACTGGCAAGTGCAGGAGTGTGAGGAGGAGATAATAGAAGCTAGTTGGGAAGGGTTGATGGAGAAAAAAAATATTCAAGTGTATGTCAGTCATGGCCTTTGGGCTGTTTTTAGCAACAGCATAAACAGAGGTGTACTTGACCTGCACGTTCCGAACGAGGAAGGCACCCTCAGTCAGATGATTCTCTCATATGACCTCCAGCAGTAGACACATTCAGTTCACGATGTCACGGAACACTTTGTGTGCACACATGCAGAAGTATGTTTAAATACAGAACAGTTTCTTTTTGTGTGCACAAACACCCCCCAAAAATCCAGCCCATTTTATTTTGACATCTCAAGAAACCTTTGAATCTCACCTTTTAAAAACAAGAAATAGTCAAAACTCATTTTAACGCTAAATGCTATAATACAAAAAGACCAATAGGCTTGTCACTGATGTGACGTTACGACATAAAGTTGTACACTTACGACAATAAAATCGTATCTATACAAAAAAAGTCGTATATTTATGAGGACAAAATATGACCTTATTAAATATTAAAATATGACCTTTTAAAGATTACCTTTTGACCAAGGCCATAAGTCCCCCATTTCCATAGCTGTCTCAGGCAATGCCTGTAACACTAATTTACAAGCTGTTGTTGTTTTTTTGTTAACTTACTGACTACTCACACAAGAACTGATGTGAGTTTCCTGTTTCTTGTGTAAACAACCTTTGTAACGTTGCACTGTGGTGTTTGAACGCTGCTGTGCACGACAAATGGTCTTTCAGATGGGCCGCTACTCCAGGGTGCACCCCACCTCTCGCACAAAGTCAGCTGGGATAGGCTCCTGCACAGGCCCGGGAGGACAAGCGGTGTAGAAAATGGATGTATGCTCATTGAGATTTACACACACAAGTACACATATAAACATTTATGTATAAATATATATCTATATACATAGTGAATATACAGTGGTGTGAAAAACTATTGGCCCCCTTCCTGACTTTTTTTTTTTTTTGCATGTTTGTCACACTTAAATGTTTCTGTTCATAAAAAACAGTTAACTATTAGTCAAAGATAAGATAATTGAGCACAAAATGCAGTTTTTATATTAAGGTTACATTATTAAGGGAGGAAAAAAACTCCAAATCTACATGGCCCTGTGGGAAAATGCGATTTCCCCCCCTTGTTAAAAAAATAACTTAACTGTGGTTTATCACACCTGAGTTCAATTTCTGTAGCCACCCCCAGGCCTGATTACTGCCACACCTGTTTCAATCAAGAAATCACTTAAACAGGAGCTACCTGACACAGAGAAGTAGACCAAAAGCACCTCAAAAGCTAAACATCATGCCAAGATCCAAAGAAATTCAGGAACAAATGAGAACAAAAGTAACTGACATCTATCAGTCTGGTAAAAGTTATAAAGCCAGTTCTAAAGCTTTGGGACTCCAGCAAATCCCAGTGAGAGCCATTATCCACAAATGGCAAAAACATGGAACAGTGGTGAACCTTCCCAGGAGTGGCCGGCCGCCCAAAATTACCCCAAGAGCGCGGAGACAACTCATCCGAGAGGTCACAAAAGATCCCAGGGCAACATCTAAAGAACTGCAGGCCTCACTTACCTCAATTCAGGTCAGTGTTTACGACTCCACCATAAGAAAGAGACTGGGCAAAAACGCCCTGCATGGCAGAGTTCCAAGGCGCAAACCAATATTAAGCAAAAAAAACATTAAGGCTCGTCTTCATTTTGCTAAAAAAACATCTCGATGACGGCCAAGACTTTTGGGAAAATATCTTGTGGACTGACGAGACAAAAGTTGAACTTTTTGTAAGTTGCATGTCCCGTTACATCTGGCGTAAAAGTAACACAGCATTTCATAAAAAGAACATCATAGCAACAGTAAAGTATGGTGGTGGTAGTGTGATGGTCTGGGCTTGTTTTGCTGCTTCAGGACCTGAAAGGCTTGCTGGGATAGATGGAAGCATGAATTCTACTGTCTACCAAAAAAGCAGGACCATGACCCAAAACACACCAGCAAGTCCACCTCTGAATGGCTGAAGAAAAACAAAAGGAAGACTTTGGAGTGGCCTAGTCAAAGTCCTGACCTGAATCCCATTGAGATGCTGTGGCATGACCTTAAGAAGGCGCTTCATGCTAGAAAAGCCTCAAATAAAGCTGAATTACAACAATTCTGGAAAGATGAGTGGGCCAAAATTCCTCCAGAGCGCTGTAAAATACTTGTTGCAAGTTATCGCAAAAGTTTGATTGCAGTTATTGCTGCTAAGGGTGGCCCAACCAGTTATTAGGTGCAGGGGCAATTACTTTTTCACACAGGGCATTTTGTGTTTACTTGTGTTATCTTTGACTAATATTAAAATGTGTTTGATGATCAGAAACATTTTGTGTGACAAACATGCAAAAGAATAAAAAGTCAGGAAAGGGGGCAAATAGTTTTTCACACCACTGTGTATAGACCAGCTGGCGCCACCCTGAAGGAGGCCCTTAACAAAGGTCACGGGAAGGAAAGTCTCAATAATTCACAGCCACCTGCAGCCGTTCTGCATCGCTGCAATGACAGTGTGTAGTAGTAATAATAAATAATATCGTCTTCCAATGACGTCGTCAAAAGGATAAAAATGCATGATTCCGTTTTTTTAGTTAGCCAAGGCTGTAACTGTGGCAACAGCGCGGCAGCAAAGCTACATCACATCACAACACCGGTCCAAAAACCAATGATAGCCAAGATAAACGTGGCTCTACGGGACAAAGCGGGCCTGAGGGGGCGTTATCTTTTTAATGAGGGCTGCACTGGCTCATTTCAAACCTTCTGTCTTTGTTTAGGACATCTGCAATGAAGGATACAACATGCAGGGTGCCATGGTGTGTCTTGACCTTCCTCTCTCACACACACACACACACACACACACCATTTAGGAAGCTGATGTGTGCCCAATTTTAATGTTCTCCGTTTCTTCCTGGCCTTGGTTCCGCCCTGCTGACTGCGCTTCACCGCTTTAAAGACAAATGGTTCCAACCTCCCAGGATCGCGGCTTGATTTATACGACCATCTTCGTCGTACAGCAGTGTTCTAAACAATCTGGTGTCTCCCGGTGACTTTACAAACTATTTTGTACAAATTTTTGGTTCTAGGATTTGGCAATCCTGTGAATGACTAAAGTAATATTTACTTTTTTATAAGTGCTTCACATCTGTGTGGCATGGACTCAACCAACTTGTGGCACCTTTTAGTCATTCTTTAACAACATGCCACAATTCATGAACATTTCTTGGTTTTGCTTCACAAACAGCATTTTTGATGTTTGTCCCCACAAATTCGCCATTGGATTAAGTTCCGGGGATTGGGATTGGGAAGATGTAGCTGGTTTACTAGTGTGTTTGCGGTGATTGTCTTGTTGAAAGAGCCATTTCAAGGGCATGTCCTCTTCAGCATAAGGCAACATGACCTCTTCAAGTATTTGGACATATGCAAACTGATCCATGATCCCTGCTATGGGATAAATACCCAACACCATAGTAGGAGAAACATGCCCATATCATGATGCTTCACTGTCTTCACTGTGTACTGTGGCTTCATTTCAGAGTTTGGGGGTCGTCTTGCAAACTGTCTGCGACCCTTGGACCCGAAAAGAACAATTTTGCTCTCATCAGTCCACAAAATGTTCCTCCATTTTTCTTTAGGCCAGTTGATGTGTTCTTTGGCAAATTGTAACCTCTTCTGCACATGCCTTTTTTTTAACAGTGGGACTTTGCGGGGGATTCTTGCAAATAAATTAGCTTCAGACAGACGTCTTATAACTGTCACAGTACTTTGAGGTAACTCCGGACGGACAGATCAAAGTACACTGCTCCTCAGAACAATGTCTTGAACGACCCATTTTCCTCAGGCTTTCAAAGAGAAATGCATGTTGATCAAGTGCTGCTTTCATCCTTAAATAGCGGCCACCTGGTTCCCACCTGTTTTTTCACAAAATGGATCACTGATTGAATTCCACACCACTATTTTTTGAACACCCCTCTCAATTAATTGCCCAATTGCACAGCCTTATGAGCGTGCATATCATGAATGCTGGGTCTTGTTTATTTTCTGAGAATCTACTGCACATACGGTTAACTTGTGTGCCGTGTAGCAATAAAAATATGCTAAAAACAGAGATTCATCGGGTTAGTCACATTGGACTGCTACTATTTGGAACACTACTGTATTTACAAAATGATACGACATAAACCACAGTCTCATAAACCACAGGCCAATCAGTGCCTCTAGTCAATGAACCGTCAGGTCTCATATAGTCGCCGGGTGCCTGGTCTACAACAGCAAATTTGTACCTCCACAAGAGGGCTACTTTTAAGTATGATGGGCGGTTCGAATCAACCAGCTCGATCTGCCTCTGCATGCGCTTTAAAGCGTGGGTTGGCGCAACTCAGCTATGTGTGTGACTCTCATGCGTGTACTGTTGCTTACCATCGACTCAACAGCGCTACAAACTGCTGGCTAATGCTAGTTTGCGCCTCACCACTGTGACAACATTGGTATTGTTGCTGTTGTGTTGTGCAACATGCTTGTTCCTAAATGACCATGTGGTCAAAGAGAGCCCCGTTTCGAGTAGTGAGTCCAAGAAATACCCTCTTACGTTTAACCAGCCGTAACAATATAGGCCAAAAGATTTTGTTGACCTTTGTATTGCATAATTACGGTAATCCCTTCCACCCGTAGAGTTTTATCAAGCCCCCGCCCCGGGTGCATACGGACTCCCTCCTCACACACACAAACAGGCTGGCTGCAGAGTCGCCAATGTGATTTTTTTTTTTTTACCAGCGCGCCCTAAATAGCCGAGGGCCAGCATTCTCCGCTCTGCCGTCACCATGGCGACGCCAGCTAGATCTTTCTGAAGCAAATGCATGAAGGAGATGATGGAGAGGATGCAGAGGGCCACCGGGAGGTTTTTGTCAGGCTCTTATTTCCAGCAAGACAAGTGCTTATTATGCAACAACGTCACTGTCATTTTGTTGGACCACCAACGCTAAAATGCCAACAAAAGTGCTTGTTGGAGCGTCAGTTTCTGCAATCGCCAGCGTGCGCTCTGACAAGAATGAGGCAGCGGCCAAGCGCACTCCCAGTAAAAGTCACAAAAATAAATAACACTAAGAGAAGAAAGTATCAGAAAGTATAAGAAAAATATCATAAAAAATATTCTCATTAAAATATTCTCTGTAAGATATGATCAAAATACAAAATATCTAAGCCATTTGAAAAGAAAAAAACTGAACAAAATGTATGTTGGTGAAGTTGTAGTTGTCAGGAAAAATTAAAAACCAAGGAAAAAGCAAAAAGGGGGGGGGAAATTGTTTACGTAAAAGTAAAAAGTACAAAAATTATGACAAAAAGTCTTTTAATGTGATAGAAAGGCTTCTGGAAAAAAATGGAGGAAAAAATAGATTTGCACCAATAATGTAGCAGAAAATATAGAAAAAAAAAGTGTGATTAGACAAGAAAAAAGTTGAATGACTAAAAAAAAAAAGTGTAATGGATGCAAAAAGCAACTACAATGTTTTATTAAACCAGTAATGTCGTAACAATAGCAAAAACAGTTGAATCAGACAAGAAGAAAGTTGGAAAGGGCTATTTTGTAGCACACGGGAATAGACATGCACAGTAATCTGCAGCTGGGGGGCGGTTCTGCTCTAACTCAAATGGATTTTCATCTGGATATGCGCTGAAATGTAATCTCGTCTTTCATACTGAACGCTCCGGCGTGAATATTTATCACATCGTTGTCAGTCCACACACCACCAGTCACAAATTTGTCGGCCCTTCAGACCATCTGTCTATCTTCCGCCGGATTGTCCTTTAAATATCATCGCTTCCTCTGCCGCACGCCTCCTCGCCATCGCCATCTGTCATCGCGGCCAACCGACAGCCACCGAGTGCCAGTGAGCTTGCACCAGTTTCTAACATCCAGTGTCGACGCGGCGCCGCCAACAAAATGTGCATACTTCCAGCACAAAACCAGTGTTCTTTGCTTCCATTTTGGCATAAAATGTGCATGCAAGTGGAATTTTTACTCAATAATAATAATAATATCAGGGGTGGGCAAACTGCGGCCGGTGGGCCACATCCGGCCCGCCAAGCGTCTTTAATCAGATGCAATCTACAGTAGAGCCAAACAGCACGTGCACCGGGCAAATATCTGCACACAACACCCATATGCCAAAAAAACACCCAAATATCCCCGCCGCAAGACATGCTGGGTAGCTCGCGGCACTCTTTCACCCAGCATTTTGCCCTTTTTGTGGCTTGATTGCAAAATATGTTGACGAGGTCGTCAGAAAAACAAACAAGGAGGGATGTGAACGGGCTATTACTGTTCGCGGGTCATACTGTTGTGGCCGCTGGACAACCCAGCATGCCTTGCAGGCATTTGGAAATAACAGTTTTTAATTACGCATTATGTTTATCACCCACATAGTAGTAGTTCCTTCGTGTGATGACTTGCCCTGCTGTGTGTGGATGTGTTGTTTTGGTTTGGTTGCACTGTGAGCAAGTTTGAAGACCCCACCGCCAAATTCTTTAACCCAATGTGGCCCGTGAGTGAAAACGTTTGCCCGATTTAAATGCTTATACCGTATACTTACATGGCTGTAAAATACAGCACACCTGTCCAATCACAGGCCTTTATACTGCAGGTCATTTAGCGAAGTGATATTTTGGAAATGATATTTTAACTCCAGAACATTGTGGTAAAAATGTATAGTTGAAGAAAATGATCAGACTCTTAAAACAATTTTTTCCATTTCCTTCCCTTTATTCTAAGAATGTACAACAAAAACACTTTACTTTTGTTTTATTTATTAATTTTTTTTGTAAATTTGTATTCAGAATTTTTACAACTCTTTTAATTATATATATATATATATATATATATAATGTTTATATACTGTATATTTTTTCATTCTACTGAATATTTTTACGGAATAATATTGTTTTTTTCCCTGTTTTAAACATTGCCACTCTCACCAAAATATTTAGAAACAACAATCTGCAACTGCAGAAATAAATTCTATTTATAATGTTTTGTTATACAATATCAACATATTTTGTATAGTAATACCCCAGGATATTCCCTCTTCTTTAGATTTTAAAAGGTGCTGTCAAAGCTAACAACGCATTAACAGAAGTGTCCTTTAATAACACAAAATTTTTTGACGCACGATTAAGGTGCGCACGTCCTGTTTGCCCCCCCACGTGCCCCCAATCAGCCCATACAGTAGTTTGACGGATGCAGCTGTAGTTTGTGGGAAGCTACAAGTGGGAGCAAATATTTAATAGGCAAACCAAAATGGGTGAAGAAAAGGGCATTTAAGGGCATAGGATTCGCTTGAACGCCCAGGCAGATGGCCAAAGTTATTGACTTAGTTAGTGACTTGAGTTGTACAAAGTACATCGCCTCTGGGAGAAGTGGGACGTTACTGGCGCACTGCAGATATTGTTTTGTCATTTATACAGCGGTACTTTGCCATAAGGTATCCCAACTAACGAGTGTTTTTAGATGCGAGCCGTTTCTCGTTTTGCTTCAAACTGATAGCTAAATGTCAGGTTAGGAGCTGCTACTTACCGGCAGAGCTTTGGGACGCTAGCTAATGACATGACTCATAATGACTTTGACACTAGCAATTTAGCATCATACGTACATTATAGCCGTCTAATTGATCTTATTTAGAAAGGATTGTGCAAAACTACGACAGGAACAACATCAAATTTCAAGTACTAAATGAATACAAAACCACCGTCCAACTGAAGTTTGTTCTTCTGAGATGTTGTGCATAATATATATATAAGTATAAGAAAATAAAAATAAGTGAAACAGAATATGAGATAAACAATATTAGCATATTTACAGTGTAAAGTACCTGCAATCAAATGTGAATAATTATGAGTTAACTATGGACAAAGTGTGATTAATTGCAATCAAATATTTAAATCGATCCACAGCCCTAAACTGAAATCATCAATTTACATTCAAAAATATTTGTATTTCCCATATAATCCTATAAAATATTTTTTTAAATTGTGTTTTTATTATCATGTTACTTTAAAGACTGTATTGATACAAATCTTGTAGAAGAGTATTAGTAGAGTTTTTATTCATGATACTGCAATATTGTGCAGATAAGAAGATGTATAATTTGCTGGGGTTTTTTGTGTCTGTTTTACAGACACTGCACCCAAAAGAAGATACGAGCTTCTTGCGTTGCTGACGCATGCTCAGACTCAATGATTAGCAACACCCACCCTTTTCCTCTCTCTCTCTCCTCCAGTGAGGCGGAGCATCCTCTGCATCAGACAGGTCACCATCAAACACACATCGCCAGTCTCAGCAGCGCTCCAGTCCAGGTCCGGGTGGCCCCTTGCGGTGATTCCAGTCGCCGCATGCAGGAGGAAGGCGGGCTAAGAAGAAAGTGGCGTGAAAATGGGCAGGAAAAGACGGAGCGGCGGGGATGCTCGGTGAACGAATGAACGGACGCGGTAGTGTTTTCAGGTAGGCGGAATTTTCCGGTTGATATAAGCCTGCTATATAATATAAAGCCGCAGGCAATAACTGGGACACCTACTGGTCTCCATTCATAAATGGGTCGCATGCTTGCTGCATGACAACAAAGGTCACCTCTTTGCTTGCATGCAAATGATGTGCATTATGTCATAGAAATGCATGCGCTGGTCATCATCACAGCATCCGCCGTTAGGGGGGGCATCCAGAATAACCTTGAGAATCTCACGACCCAGTCAGAGACACACACACACGCACACACAGACATGCTGCTATAAATAAGATCATAAGAGACAAATGGTATCTATGCCGGATTGCAACATCCTGTCCTTCTGTAGATGTTCATGGCCTCACCTGGTGCACGGTATCAGCAGGTATACAGCTCATCCACATGTATCTCCATGTAAGCGCGGCTGGAGGGCTATTGCAGAGGTTGAGCACACTAATGGCAAGACTGAAAGAGGAACGCACTCGTGCCTGAAGGAGACCAGGTGACGAGGATGAGGTTCTCGCTAATGGCGGAGACATCAGCCGTTGCTCCGCTACTGCACAAAGATTAGAAAAGAAATTATGAAAAATATTTACACATATTTGTTTTAACTATTCCATTATGTATGATTAAAATTACTTTAATATATGATACGATTTGTTTTTTACTTTGGTATTTTTTCCAAAATACTGTTTTTGTATGAATTGTTTGAATGTATGATTAAAACTACCACAGTAAATCCTTAAACATTTTTTCTACTTAGCTAACTTATTTGCATTTTAACATGTTTTAATTAATAGTCTATTCTGTATGATAAAAATTAGGGCACTTTTTTAATATGTTTTTTTTCTTTGGTAACAGTCACATTTTTTTTTATTAATGATAACATATGATTAAAATTGCATTGTGAATTTCTGCTACTTTTGTAACCTGTTTACATTTTACAAATGTTATCATTAATAGCTGATTATGTATGATTAAGTTATTATAGACATTTGTTTTATGTATTTTTAAAAATGTATTTATCAATAGTTGATTATGTGTGAATAAAATGACTGTAGTACATTATAAATGATTTGCTTTAATTTGGTAACTTATTTACATTTAAAAAAAAACCATTTAGTAATAGTGTATTATGACAAATTCAACTGATTGTAAGCCAAGTCAACTATAATGTTGTATTTCAATCATTAGTTTAAAATAAACTAATGATAAAGACCAACTAAAAAGGTATAGGCTTGTACAGTGTTTTTTAAAAATGGATAATTAGTACTAATCAATAAATTGTGAGCAAAAAAAGACAAAGTAAAAAAATGACTAACTACTAAAGAAATTAAGAATTATTATCATTGCAGAATAAAAGAGTGGCGCTCTAAGGCTGTGGTATGAGTACCGCTAGTGGTAGTCTGGAGACTTTATATATACCCTCGTTTATCACGGTAGATAGGTTCCAGAACTCGCCCCCACCCTTGCTGCCCCTGCGACCCGACCTCGGATAAGCGGAAGAAAATGGATGGATGGATGAATCTGTAACTGCAGAAATTAATTCTATTTATAATGTTGTGTTATACAATATAAACATATTTTGCATAGTAATACAGTGAAGCCTCGTTTATCGCGGTAGATAGGTCCCAGAACCGGTCGCGATAGCTGAAATCCGAAGCGAAGTAGGGACACCACATTTACAGTATTTATTTACCAGGTATTTAGATGTTTAAAACCCTCTTTACATAGTACTGTTAACAAACCACCTTTTACAGTAATGTACACCATTTAAATATGACAATGTCAGACTGCATCTTATTAACGTTTCATATTCAGTGTAATTTTACTAGTACTATAAGGAAATATCCTATGATCACATTCTCTTTTGGTTTAATTTCATTTTGTACTGAAATATATGTCATAATGCAATGAACTAACAGTACTAGCAGATATTAATAATTATTAATGGAATTATGAATTATTTGGGGTCTTCATATATCGCGACTATTTTTGAAATTTCCGGAAAATCCGCTATATATTTTCTTTTATATTATACATACGTACTGTAATGGAAAAAATCTGCAAAGTCGTGAATCTATCGTAGACAAACCGCGAAGTAGCAAGGGTTCACTGTATATATACATACATATACACAAAGGTGACTATAGGGGTGTTATGTCATGTCTAGAAAGCTCTAGTAATGTTACAACCCGTATTTAAAAAGCCGTCAAAACGGTTTTCTATGCACTAACGACAAAAACATTGAATTGATCAATTTCCTACTTTGCAGAAATTCACTTTACACTGTCAGGCCTGGAACTAATTAACTGTGATAGACGAGGGATTACTGTACACGTAATGTGAGATATTTTTGAAGTGAAAGTCAGTCAATATTCCTTATCCTATGGCAGGTTGTCCTCTGCCTGAGGTTGAAGATGGAGTCCACCCACCTCCTGGGCAGTGCGAAGAAGCGAGTGAAGATCCACCCTCACACCGTCACGGCCAAATACGCCACGCACACCCCTTACTCCGCGCAGCCCGGCGTCCACACACATTTCCCTCAGCCCGGCGACGAGGGCTACGACGACGCGCCGTCTTTTGAGGACTTCGGCTCCTTCTTGGAGGAGACGTCTGACAGGAAGCACCTGACGGAGGCCAAGAGGTGGCCTCTGACTCTGTTTGGCGCCAAAGACAAGGACAAGGGTGCCACCCCGAGACCCCAGGCGGACGGGGGTGCCGATGGTGCCGAAGGGGGAGCCAAGGTTGCAAAGGGATCTGGGAAAGGGGTCGGCGAACAGCTGGCCAGTTTCGGGGAGGCGTCTGTGTCAGCGTCCAGGCTCACCTGGGTTGGACTCTTGGGGGCAGCGCTGGCTAACGGCTGCGTGATTATTTTGTCTCGTGTGGCCTCGAAGCACTTCAGTCTGGGTCCCCTCTTTCTTCTCTTGGTACGGTCCATCGTTCAGCTCCTGTCTGTAGCCGTACCACTCCACAAGGGGGAGAATCCCTTCGGACCAGAAGGCTATCGACTTCGTCTGCTGTGTTACGGTGTAGCCTACTCCCTCTCTCTCTGCTGCGCCTACTCTTCCTTGACCTTCATATCTCCTGACCATGCCACTACCACCTGGCGCCTAGCAACCACGGTGCTGTCGGCAACCCTTGCCTTCTTGCTACTGGAGGAGCGTCTGAGTTTGGTGGATGGCATCACTCTTGCGGCGGGCCTGTGTGGTTTGGGAGTTCTGCTGCTTCCTGCTGCAGATGACAGCAATTCTGATTCACCAACTGATCCGGTTGTGTTCTGGAGGGGTGCCTTTGGGTGGTCCCTGGCTGCACTCGCCGGGCTGTGGATGGCCCTGGCGCTGGTTGGGTACCGCTCCCTGAAGGAGAGAGTGGGGGTGGCCACAGCTCTGTTCACAGTGAGCTGGACGGGCTGCCTGCTGACTCCGGTGGCACTGTTTCTGCTCCAGGAGGGCTGGTCTTGGCCCGAGAGCGCCCCCAAATGGGCCCTGATCCTGGGCTTGGTGGTTTGCTCAGCCGCTGCCTTCCTGGGGGTGACGCACGGGCTCACCCGCCTCCACCCAGCGCTGGTGTCGGCCTGCCAAAGCTTGGAGGTTCCACTCGCCACAATGGCGCATCTGGCCTTGCTTCCGATGGCGCCCAACGCTGCCGATGTGGTCGGGAACATGATGGTGGTGCTGAGCGTCGGCTGGTTGGTAGTCGTGAAGCTGCTTCCCTCACGCGGGGCTGGGCGGCGCCACCGGGAGGAATATGAGGAGATTCTGGACTCGCCCATTAAATAGACTCTTCCACACTCTCTATTGTATATTTCAACTGTTAACTGCCGATTGGAGCTGTATTACCTCTGCCAAGCACAACATTTATGTATTGATCCCCACCTCTGTTTGTTTGTTGGCTTGTTCAACGCAACTTTGCAGAGGGGAGCCAAGAAAAAACATTTGGAAGGATCAATTGACATTTTTCATCACTTGAGTGACAATGGCAGGGCTGTCTAACTAAATTATTTTGGGGGAGACAAGCAATGTTGACACTAGGCCAAAGATCCTTATGTGACAGGAGCGCTCTGCTGTTTAAAAGAACAAACTGCCAAAAATGTTAGTCAAAGAGTCTCTATATGACAGCAACGTTCTGCTGTTTTTAAGGACCAACTGTAAAACAGCTTTTCTATGACAGGAGAGCGCTGCTGTTTTTAAGGATCTCCCATTTTTTTTAATTCAAAGATCTTCTATATGACAACAGAACTACCCTAAAAACACCAGTCCAAGATCCTCTATGTGACGGCGGAAGTGTTGGTCTGATGTTGAGTTGAGTAATATTTGATAAGTCATGAGTGGTACAGTCCAGCCAGGTATCTAAACAGCGACCTCCATGAATCAGGAAGTAGCCTGCAAACATAGCTACTTTTCTTTCCTGACAGTTTGGCCAATTTTTTGCGTCCTTTATTTTTTCCTTGTGTGGAAAAAAGTGCCAATTGGTTGTCGTGTTATCACTTAATGTTGTGACATTAAAGTACAGCTGATCAACAAACTGCTTGACCTTTTAAGTCAAGTCAATCATAACTGGGTGAAAAAAAATAATGTATTCACTCGAGATCCCGACTGCTCAGCTGTTGGCTTGCCAAGGGTCCACCAATTATCCGTCAAGAATCTGCACCATAATGCATCCATTACATCAAGGATCAATTAAATCAAAGGTTTCACACCATTAAGGATCCACGTCATCAAGGATGGACACCATCAAGTCGAGGAACGGCACTATCAAGTTAAGGATGGATGCCGTCAATGATAATGTCATCAATGGTTGACACCATCAAGGATCAATGCCATCAATTTCCATGCAGTTTATCCACATGAGGGATCACCAAAGATCCATGGCATCAACACCATTAGGCTCTGCACCATCAAGGATCCACAACATAGATTACCAAGAATCAAGCCATGAAGAGTTCATGCCATGGATCACCACCATTAAGGATTGACACCATAAAAGAATCCATTGGACCAAGGATGCAGTCATTGACACCGTCAAGACTTCACATCATGGATCCATGCCATCAATAATCAACGAACCAAGCCATCAAGGACTGTCGGCATCAAGGATCGGCTCCATCAAGAATAGATGTGATAAAGAATCATCACCATCAATGATTGTTCTGATTAAGGAACAGTGCCAACACAAAACGGCATCACTAATGACCTACCCCATTAGGATCCACGCCATTAAGGATTGCATTCAGAAATGGCATCAAGGATCCCCATCATTGACATCATCAAGGATGAAAGGATTGGCATCTTCAAAGATCCATGTCACAGTACACCAATAGTCCACAGCATCAACACCATTAAGGATATACGCATCAAGAATGCACATCAGTAACAATCAACACCATCAAGGATCAACGTCAACAGAGATCAAGAATTGACACCATCAAGAATCCAGGTCATGGATCACCTTGGCTCCACACCATTAATGATCAATGCCATCAAAGACTTTCGGCATCAAGGATAGACACCATCAAGACTAGACAGGATAAGGGATCGACACCATCAACGATTGTCACCATCAAGGAACGGTGCCGACACACACCAGCGTCATCCTTGACCAACTCAATTATGGATCCACGCCATCAAGGATCACGGTCACTGACATCATCAAGGATCACGGACACAACACAATACAAAGACAAATAAATAAAAAGAGTGATGAGTAGTAGATCAGAAGTGACCGACTGACAAAAAGACAAAAAATAAGAGCGAGGTTTTCCTCATCATTAGCCGCAAGCGTTTCCATCTTTTCTCATGATCAGTCTCTTGCAAGCTGCTCAATGCAACAACCCCAAAACGACACCACAAGGCCGCCCTTCACCACAGCATCTCATTAAAAACAACTCCTTACAGCTGAGATGCAAACACACATCTTGTTATTAAGGAATGTGCACAGGCAACGTTGTTATACGAACATAATCAAGCTCACATTCCAGTTTTTTCATTTGCGTCGCAGTTTTCTTTTTCTCCACCAAGGTCATTTTGGCTTTGATTGCAAAAAAACAAATAAAGATAAGACGTGAAAAAGAAATCAGCTTTACTGACGTACATAAAAAGAGTCGAGTTCTTGGATTCCTGTAATTATTAAAATGATGTTTTTTCTTTAAATTAAATAATTTCGTGAAAATATTTTTTTACTAGGATTATTTCACTAATAGTTTTGTATTTTAGATATTATGTTAACATGTTTGATGCTAAGGGTTAGTATATTAAAATTTATTACAAATTTGAAAAACAATTTTTTTTATAGTTACCTTTTTTGCTGATTGGTATAATTAATAAACAAACAACATTTTAAAATACCAATAAAAATGTGTTATTGAAGAGAAAATTAAACATTGATTTTACTAAATATTTTTTACAACAAAGAATATTGCCTTGAATTATTATTATTTTCTTTCTATTCGGCTGTGGGGTGAGACCAGCGATGTTGTTTGGTCTAGAGGCAGTGCCGCTGAGGAATAGACAGACGGTAGAGCTGGAGGTAGCAGAGATGATGAAAATGCTGAGGTTCTCTTTGGGTGTGACCAGGATGGACAGGATCCAGAATGAGTACATCAAAGGGACAACACATGTTAGAGGTTTCGGAGATAAAGTCAAGAGATGGTTCGGACATCTCCAGAAGAGAAATAGTGAATATATTGGACTTTGTTTTACTATATTGTTTTTTATTTGATATATGATTTATTTTAATGAAATAAATGAAATATTTTTTTACAAAAAAATATAATAAAATCGCCTTGGTAATATACTGTGTATACATAAGATCTTTTTTTTTTCTCAAATTATGAACTATGAAGTACTTTTTTGAGTGATCTGTGTAAATTTGCCAAACCAACATGTGTGTGAAAAAAATGTAGTTTTACTCGGCAAACGGCCTCGTAAAACGACAAATGAAAGGAGGCGGGGCTTGTGCAGACTTAAATAAAATTAGCGTTGGTTGGCGTCCGATTTAAACGCGTGCACAGCGAGGACAAAAGGACTTTTGGGCTGTGTGGGCGTAGTGAGGCTTGTTTTCAAGTGTTTTTATTGATTTAACAAAAACCCAAGTCTTGAAAAAAAGAATATACCCTTGGAGTGTCATTCTTGTGGTTTTTTTTTGGGTATCTTCATGTGTCTCCTTGGTCTTTTTTCATCGTGCCCGCTTGTTCAATCACTCGGCTCAGCTGCACGTGAACCTGCTGCAGCTCAGTTGCTACGGCAACCAAGGCCTTCTCCACTGAGGCCACGTCCAGACGTGAAGTCACTGCCTGCTCCTTGAGGCCAGACGTGAAGGGCTTCATCCCCAATCCAAGCGCCTCTGCAAAGCCACCCGCGGGTTTTTGTGATGGAGGGTGTCCCTCCTCATTGGGAAAACCGTCCAGGATCTTCTGCAAGGTGGTGTTGACCCTCCTCTCCCTCTCCGCCGCCTCCTCCCGGAGCTCCGCCAGGCCCCGATGGAGCATCTTCAGGCTAGCCTGCTCTGCTTGCCCCAGGCTAGGTGAGCACTGACGGGACGTTGGCCTGGCTAGGTGGCCCACCTGCGCCCTGAGGGACGTCATTCCTCCACAGCATTTCTCCGAGGACTCCAGCAGCATGTTTTGCCTCATGTGAGAGTTCTCCAACGTGATGAAGAGCTTGTCCCATCGGGTCAGCTCTGCAGCCTGGCATGGCGTTTGCAGGGACTCCTCTGAGGATGACAATCACAGATGTACGTTAAGTCGGCAACGAATGAAGACGCTTCTCAACCAAAAGCACTCTGGAGGAGGACACACCCAGGGTGTAGTGTGGGTTTTGAATCTATTGTATATTATTTTTCAATGCATTTCCACAAAAACAATACTGTTTGTCACATACATTTCTTACTTATTTGCATGGTTGCCACATGTAAATGTTTCACATCATCAAACCAATGTAAATGTTAGTCAATGGCAACAGAACTGAACACAAAATTCAGTTTTTCAATGAAACTTGTTATTATTAAGGGATAAAAACCAATGCAAAGCTACATGGCCCTGTGTGAAAAGGTGATTGTAGCCTAAAGCTAAAAATTAATTAGCAGCAACAACTGCAATCAGGCGTTTCTGATAACTTGCAATGAGTCTCTTACAGCGCAGTGGAGGAATTTTGGCCCGCTTGTCTTTGCAGAATTGTTGTCATTCTGTCACATTGGAGGCTTTTACAGCATGAAGCGCCTTTTTAAGGTCATGCCACAGCATCTCCATAGGATTCAGGTCATACTCCAAAGTCTTCACTTTGTTTTTCTTCAGCCATTCAGAGGTGGACTTGCCGGTGTGGTTTGGATCATTGTCCTGCTGCAGAACCCAAGTGAGATTGGCAGATTTCATGCTTCCAAATGTATCACTTCCAGGTCCTGAGGCATCAAAACAGTCCCAGAACATCACACTACCACCACCATATTTTACTGATGGTATAATGTTCTGTTTCTGAAATGTGGTGTTGTCTTGTCAGACCATAGAGTTTTTTCCCAAAGGTCTTGTTTTCTATCAAAACTGAGACAAGCCTTAATGTTCTTTGTCCGGCAGTGGTTTTGGTCTTGGAATGCTGCCATGCTCTCCATTTTTGTCCAGTGTCTTTCTTACAATGGAGTTATGAACACTGACCCTAACTGAGGCAAGTGAGGTCTGCAGTTCTTTGGATGTTGTTGTGGGGTCTTGTGTGACCTCTTGGACTCTTCGCTGCGCTCTTGGGATAATTTTGGTTGGTCGGCCACCCCATCACTCTTCTGTGTTTCGCCATTTCTGGATATGGCTCTCACTGTGGTTTGCTGGAGACCCACAGCTTTAGAAATGGTTAATATAATCGTTTCCAGATTGAGATATCTCAATTAATCTCAGTTATCTTTTAGGAAGGGGTCAATTTTTCCACACAAGGTCATTTAGGTTTGGATTTCTTTTCTCCCTCGATAATGAAAAGTTTCATTAAAAAACTGTATTGTTTTTTTTTTTTAAATCAATAACATAAAATATTATGGTATTATTATAATTATTATATTATTATAGTATACAAGTATTACATTAAATGCATTTACATTCAATAAATAGATTAAAATCATTGTGTCTATGTCTGGTAATGAAATACTTGAAATTGGGTTTTAGAGATGCTCTTCTATTAACAAAATATGTGAATGTTCTTAAAAATGCTTTTTTTGATGAATAAAATACCTTAACAGGCTCCAGCATACTCCCACAACCCTAATGAGGATGAGCGGCATGCATGCAAAATATGCTAAACTGTAATTTGAACATCCATTTTCATTCACATGTTAAAGACATTGTTTAATAATGTTTTTTTTCTATTCATATTCATATCATGTTGGAATTATTCCTTAAATCTTCTTTTCTTGTAATACAAATAACAAAGAAATATTTAAACATGCATTTCCATTAACAGACCGTTCTTTTATGATTTCACTAATAAAATGTTGAAATTAAAATGTATTTTTATTCATGTGTTTTTTTTATTAAATGCTAAAATTATTCTTTACAAATGCATTTTATTAATACCATGTTTGAATTATTATTGTTGTAAATACGTTAGAAAGAATTCATTAAAAATATTTTCTATCGATGAAAAATATTCTTTTAAAATGCATTCTTATCCATAAAATGTTTAAATTATTATTTTAAAATGATTTTCTATAGTAAAACACGTTAAAATAATGATTTAATACATTTTGCTATTAATAAAGTATGTTAAAATGTACATAATATTTCTCAGAGACACCTGGTACTCTCTGTAGTTAAGTAAAAAACGCTTACAGTCACTATGCGAGGACCTAAAGCAGGGGAAAGGAACCTACGGCTGGGGAGCCAGATGCGGCTCTTTTGCTAACCACATACGACTCTCGGACGATTCTAATCACCATAACATTTATTTCTTTTCGTGTACTTTTTTCTTGAAATATATGTAACATATCTTGCTTTCCAACAGGGCTGTTCCCTGTGCGGTCCAATTTATTTATTGGCCCGCGGCCCAATCTAAAAATAAAATGTAACACAATTTTAAGGACACAGCAAAAATTGAAAAATGAGTAGTAATTTTACAAAAAATAAAGTCAAAAATTTTAAGAGGAAAAAAGTTGTACTCAATCCCAAAAAAGGTCATTTTTGGAAAATGAGGTTGTGGAAAAGGTTATTATAATAAATAAAGTCAAAATATTATATAATTAAGAAAAAATTCAACAAATTGGAAAGTTTAAAAAACAACAGCAGAAACTGAAAAAAATGCTGTAATTAGTAGAAAGCCTTAGTAAAGTAGAAAGCCTAAATATTAAAAGAAAAGTCACAATTTTACGAAAATAAACTAATATTACGAGTAAAAACAATGTCATTTTGTTTCTTTTTTTTTAAATATTAAAAAACAAACAAAACTATATTTCAGTAATTAATAAAGGGAAAGTTATTTTTGGAATGTTAGGTTGGGTAAAACTTTGTTTGGGAATAACGTCCAAATACTGTGGGAATAAAGTCATAATATTACAACGAAAAATATAACTATT
This sequence comes from Oostethus manadensis, assembly GCA_024372805.1. Classification (NCBI taxonomy): domain Eukaryota; kingdom Metazoa; phylum Chordata; class Actinopteri; order Syngnathiformes; family Syngnathidae; genus Oostethus; species Oostethus manadensis. The sequence goes on along the minus strand of QODF01000026.1, from coordinate 1,718,679 downwards.
GTTTTTATAAAGTATAATGTTTTGCGTCATTTTAGGAATCCCAGTGTGGAAACATAACATTCCAAATATAAAACCTTCTCAGCACTTTCATCCATCCAATATTTATTATTATCTTCCAAAATTGTCAGCACACTTTTAGTTGTATTCACTTTTTTAAAAACAGGATTCGACTCTCACAAAAATACATTTGAAAACATGTGCCCTTCATGGCTCTCTTAGCCCAAAAAGTTCCCGACCCCTGATCTAAAGTATAGTATTTTTAAAAAGGTACACAAAGACTAAAGGAGGTTGTGTTACTAGAAATGATTAGTGGACACACATGTGCCGTTAGGTACTAGACGGGACAAATAAGACGACAGAACCGACCTTCTTGGGGCACCTCGTTGTCCGCGTAGTCCACCTGGTTCAAATGCGGCAATGCACCCACGCAGCCCAGCACACACAGAAAGCGCCACACCTTCCACGCACTCATGATGCAGCTGAGGGGCACGACTGCCAAACTCCTTCAGTACGCAAGCGGCAGGTCCTGGAGGGCCTCCTTTTCAGAAAAACAAACTACTCACTGTGAGGCCAACGTTGCACATGCTGCCTTATAAGTGGAGGGGCGGGAGGAGGGGGAGGTCGTGGGGGTGTCACGGTGCGGCATGGGTGGCGGGGAGGCGAGGGTGGGGTTGGGGGGGTGGGCTGTGAGTAATGCTCCGGTGGAGGTCATGTCAAAAACGGCCAAGAAATTAGAGGAGGACCACATCCATTCATTCCTCACGTCACATGACCTGCACGATCAGATGCATAAAAGGCAGCTGTGTGAACTACACTACCCAGTGTGGTGAAATGCTGTCTATATTCAAATCGTGCAAATAGGGGGAATATCATAATAATAATAATATGTATGTATGTCAGTTTGCAATTTTTGCCGTCATAAAGCTTATAAATACTACTAATACTGCAAAAACAAGTAGTAACATTTATTTTAAAAGGGTGGCAAACATCTCTTTCTGTCAAATGTCATTTCACAATACTATGCACAACCACACAAAAATGTTAAAATTCTATATTTATCCTATCCATATTTTTTTCATCGTAAACGTATTTTTGCACTAATAACTTCATATATTCATGGCAATTTATTATAACTTGTTATTGTATTGTATCTGTTCATTGTACTTTTAACACACATTTTTAGATTATTTAGAATATAAATGTTGAATAATGCATTCATTATTTTTGATTATTTAATTAGTTTTGTTATGAAATTCAATTTATTTTTGAGATCTGTGTATGGAGTTTGCATGCTGTGTGGGTTTCCTCCCACATTCCAAAAACATGCATGTCAGGTAAAAATGGCGACTCTAAATTGTCCAGAGGTATGAATGTGAGTGTGAATGTTTGTTTCTTTGCGATAGACTGGCGACCAGTCCAGGGTGTACCCCGCCTCTCGCTCAGAGTCAGCTGGGATAGGCTCCAGCATACCCCTGTGATGCTATGAGAAAAAGCGGCATAGAGGATGGATGGATGAATTACATTGTGCTGATGCCTTCTAACCTCTGGCCTTGTTTTTGTGTGCAGGTGGTCGGCCTTCCTGACATCAAGCTGCCATCAGACTGGACCACGTGCTCTTCCACTGACTGGCTGGTGTCCACCCAGGACGGTTGACCCCGGGCCATGGTCTGCAACGACAAAACAAATATGTCCACTCTCAGCATTTGCAAGGTCGAGGTCAGCAGACGACAAAACACACAATGGCAGAAGAAGAAGAGTGAATTCCTCAAGGTGGTCTCGAATGTCTCCAAAGTAAATGTTTGTGATAACTTGCAATTAGTCTCTTACAGCGATGTGGAGGAATTTTGGCCCACTCTTCTTTGCAGAATTGTTGTCATTCGGTCACGTTGGAGGCTTTTCCAGCATGAAGCGCTTTTTGAAGCTCATGCCACAGCATCTCAGTAGGATTCAGGTCAGACTCCAAAGTCTTCATTAGGTTTTTCTTCAGCCATTCAGAGGTGGACTTGCTGGTGTGTTTTGGTTCTTTGTCCTGCTGCACAACCCGAGTTGGTTTCAGCTCGAGGTCGCCAACAGATGGATATTCTCCTTCAGGATGTTTTGGTAGACGGCAGAATTCCTGCTTCCATTCATCACAGCAAGTCTTCCAGGTCCTGTCGCAACAAAACGGCCCCAGACCATCACACCACCACCACCACATTTTACTACTGGTATCTAAAGGATTCAGAAACTGCATTTAAACATCTTTTGATACAGTATGTAGTATTCCATGCTAATCACTATCTGCCAGTCATGTTACATTAATGAAATAATAGCCAGTGAATGTACTACTGTCCAGAAAGCAGAACATTCGTGAGTCTATATTATGACTTATTTTTGATTATTATGTCAACCATGTTGGGTAATGTGAGTGTAAAGGTGACTTTTGAGGTGCTATTTTAGATCTAAAGGGCTCCAATGATAAAAACCATATTTAGATGGTCATAAACAGATTTTCTATGCTTCAGCTACAAAAATATTGGATTTTTCAGGAGTCCTTGTCACTGCTCTCATTTTTCAGTACCAGTCGATGATTTTGAGTGATCTTTCAAGGCACACAGAAAATTGTGTTTTATGGCTTTAGAAACATGGAACCTACCAAAAGAAAGATTAGATTGCTGTATTTTTGTAAAAAAAAAAAGAAAAAAAAAGAAAAAAAATTCTACACACAACATAAGTTACAGGAAAATATCAGCTCCTGACAAAAAAAAAAAAAGAAACAAAACAGCTTTTTGTTAAAAATGTTTTGCTTTAGGAACAACTCAAGTATCTAAACTACTACACTGCATCTTAAACACCACAACAGGCGTGTTTACTGTTATCAAAATAACTATTCATTTACAAATACTGTCTAACGCTATGAACTATTTATAAGTTTCTCCAATAATGCGTAAAATTCTGCAGGCTACACTCCTCCAAGTTATTCCACTTCCTCCTTGCTGTCGTGCATGCTTTTTCCATCCACATGATCTCTGCCGAGCTCTTATGAAATGCACTTCTGCTACCTGGTGGCCGTTATGATGGTTTAAAACTTCTACGTGCATTCTCATGGAGTTGTTTTATTTAAAATAACATTTTACACATCAACACGTCTTTGGAATCAGGCGTTCGGGTCTATGGATATACAATTTTGGTATTGAATGAGGTAACGGCGACAAATGAGCGATTACTCCATTTAGTTAGATGCATGTTTTGAAGTAACAAGATTTCACAGGAAGCTAACTGTTCAATAAATTACTTCTTCTGCCTTAAAAGGTAGCAGCTGTACCATTACGCTACCATAGACTGACAGGTGAACGGGTGAATTCCGTCATTTCAGATTACAAACCTGTCTGGGGCGGACTTGGTGCTCTATGCCTCACCGCGCTTTTGCTGTGAATGCGCCCCCACAAAGGCCGCAGCACTGTACCGCATTCTGATGCCGAGAAAAACCAAAAGGTGGGCGGAAAATGGCCCCCTTGCCACACTTTGGACAGCCGTAAAGTAGGTGAAACTGGACCAGCGTCGCTGAGTTGACACCTCAAGGCCACGCCTACTGTTCAACCTCCCTGCTGAGAGGTGACGAGAATATGAGAACGTACAAAACGAAAAAAAGATTAAACGGGACACCCGAGGGGGAGAGGTGATGAAAGTGGGGTTTTTGGAGAGCAACAACATTTCGGAACCATTCCCTGGTGTTGGGCTGTGACGTGGGTGGAAATGCAAGCTTGGAGGTGGAGATGGAAAACAGGACAATGAAAAGAAAAGAGTCCAACGCGGTTTTACTCACGAACAAAGCACAGTCAAACACTCAGCCAGCACTGTGTCATGTCCTACTTACTGGATCCCAGTAAGACAGCGGTGGCCTGCAGTTCTTTTTTTAACAGGCCTTTTGGATACTGTAAAAGAATGAAAGATAGATCATTATTAATGAGGTATACTGTATTATTAGATATTGCTTTATCAGCTATAACCTGTGGCTTTGCACATACTGACCAAACTGCGTCGTTTATAGCATCTTTATATGATCTCCAACCACGTGTGATGAATAGTTCAAATGCTAGATAAGGTCTTCTTTGCATGCAATAAATGAATCGCCTCCTATGGCAAAGCACACCGACTTTTCTTCCAATCTGCTCCATCCGCTTCTATAAGTCAGTCAATGGCTTTTTTTCCCTCTCCTCCATCCTTCCCGTGTCATCACACGGCAGCATCACGACCCGCCAACATGACAACAACAAAAGCGGGGCAGGAAACGTCGCTGCAGTGTCGGACACTCACCAGGGACACTTTGAGGGAAATCTGTTTTAGTGGTTTTGCTGAGTCACGGGGAAGGGGGGAAAAAAATGACTTTATGGCCTCCACTCCAACAGACTCTCTGTGGTTATTATATTAGCTATATAATATTCGGGAAAATTATTAGATTAGGCGAGTAGTGATTCATTATAGTACAGTATAGATTATTATTACTTTATTTTAATTTTTAAATGAATTTGAAAAACAATTAAATACTGTATGTAAATTGATTAAACATCACATTTCATGTATAAATTTAAAAAAATATACTGTCACTAAATAATTTGAATAATTTTTTTACAAATACTTATGACTAACATAATAATTTATATAATTGTTATTAATGATTTGAAATAGCACTTTTCTTGAAACAGTCATGTTTTTATTTTATTCATATATTCTACTATGATATACTAAAATTATATATCATTATAAGACCAACTACTATACATGCAAAATGATTAATACATTCTTATATTTATGTTTGATTAATGACATGGCTTATATTTATTCATTCATTCATTTTCTATGCCGCTTATCCTCATTAGGGTCACGGGTATGCTGGAGCCTATCCCAGCTGTTTGCAGTGCATCAAGGAGGTTCTCGGCTAACTAAAACCTACGCAAGGCAATTGCGAGCTCAGAAGGTTTGACACGATCTGGACCAGAAAACTAACGACAAACTGCAAAAATTGAACAATTGCAGTGCTTGACGGGACGGCGTATTTATTTCCAGCAATGCCAGCCCAGCGGGCACTGACATCAGCTATGTTACTACGTACAAGCAGGCGCTTTACTGGCAATAGAAAGGGCCTATACAAACACACACGCACACACACATATACGTCCATACTTAATGCGTAGCTGCTGCAGAAACATGACATCATGTTCATGTACGCCTTTCCATGCATGCGTCCCCAGAGCGGACCCAAACTACAAAACTAGCTCTATGAGGGAAAATTGACTCCATCTGGATGTGGAAACTCAGACCCATTTCACCTATTGGGAGCACTGAGGGGACGAGATTGTGGCGTGTGTGTGTGTGTGCGTAATCATCCCTTTTCACCTCAGTTAGCTTCTCGACATCTAAACACAAACGTGCGTGCACGCACACACACGCACACACAACGGAAAATGACCTCAACCAGAACGGGCATCACATGCACCCTTCATTTGCTGCACCTGCACAATCCAAAACCTGCATTTAAAAAAATGCTGCATTTAAAAGACACGTTTTCGCAGGTTTGGCAGCGCCAGTTTACAATGTCTGTCGTCGTGGCTGCGGTTAAAGCGACGTAGCGACTGCGCGGCATCTTGCCGAGAGCCGTTTTGATAACATGAACCCCCCGGGGCGGCTAAATAAGGTTGCCAAAACATGAAAGCGAGCTTTGCAAATGTTACTTCAAATGCAGATTTTTTGATACAGATCTTGTATTAGATCTGCTGTGTTGTCTTGCGTGTACTTCTTTGTTAGGCTAAGAGGACAGGAGGACACCAACAGTTGGCAGGTAGACATACGGTATGGCTAATGGCTACACCATAGCGCATCTACTCATGATTGTCCATCTTCTCTTTGCTGCAGTCGTCCTCATCCATTTGCATCACATCCTGACCGCCTAGCCCATCTTCTTCATTAAAAGTCTCCGCGTTATGCGCCACATCTATGCTAGCGGTCACTGCAGCAGATCCGCAGGACATCCAGCTTAAGGTGTGAGGGTCAGCGGTGTCTTCACTGGTTCCACGTTTGGTATTTTGGTGGCACGATGGAGGCTGATTTACTGACTTGAGTGCCTGCGTGTTGTTGCTGCTGCTGTTGTTGTTTTTCTCCTTAGGCTCTGGCGCTGCAGCAGCATCTTCCATTGTCCATGAGTCCTGGTCAAATTCCGGCAGGTGGTGAACGACGACGGAGACCGGAGAGACTTGATTTAAGCCTGCAGCTCGCTTGTCTGCCGAAGCCTCATTATTATTAATAAGTCCGTTGGTAATTGACGACTGCCACTTGCTGGAGCACAAGACGGCTGGAATGCTGAAACAGAAAGCCACGGATATATTGACTGTGCTTCGGTCCCAAAGGAATGTCTTTACGCTGGAGGACCCAAATTCTAACCAAAAGTTCAACAGTGCATATGCAGTATAGTTTTACAATTATATAAAATATATATATATATATACACCGTATACACAGTAGTGTTTAAAAATAATAGCAGTGCAATGTGACTAACCAGATGAATCACTGTTATTATTACATTTTTATTGCTGCAAACAATTTACCAGTAGGTGCAGTAGATTCTCAGAAAACAAACATGACCCAGAATTCATGATATGTATGCTCTTAAGGCTGTGCAATTGGGCAATTAGTTAGATTGGGTGTTCAAAAAATAGCAGTGTGGCATTCAATCAGTGATCAATTTTATGAAAAAAACAAGTGTTAATTTTAGTTAACTAGTTAAGGATGAAAGCAGCACTTGTTGAACATCATTTCTCTTTGAAAGCCTGGGAAAAATGGGTCGTTCAAGACATTGTACAGAAGAACAGTGTACTTTGATTAAAACTTTGATTAGAGAGAAGGAAAACTTATGAAGAGGTGCAAAAACATTTTGGCAATCACCCCAAATCACAATCACCCCAAACACACTAGTAAACCAGCACAATCTTCCCAATCACCAGACCTTAATCCAATTGAGAATTTGTGGGGTGACATCAAAAATGCTGTTTGTGAAGCAAAACCAAGAAATGTTTAAGAATTGTGGAATGTTGTTAAAGAATGTTGGAGTGGAATAACAGCTGAACAGGGCCACAAGTTGGTTGAGTCCATGCCACACAGAAGTGAAGCAGTTATAAAAAACTAAATATTACTTTAGTCATTCACAGAATTACTAAATCCTAGACACAAAAAAGTACAAAATATTTTTGAGATTGTAAAGTCACTGCTAAACACAGCTATTTTTTTAACACACCCCTTTCATCTAATTGAACAGCCTTATGAGCGTGCACATCAAGAATGCTGGAACTTGCTTGTTTTCTGAGAATTTACTGCACCTAGTGGTAACTTGCCATGTACAGTAGCAACAAAAATATACTAATAACAATACTTCATCTGGTTAGTCACATTGCACTGCTATTACTAACGTGTGTGCGTGCGTGTGCGTGTAGATACTGTATATAAATATATATATATATATATATTTTTTTTTACTACACTTGTACTGAATACAAATAATCATGTCACTCTCATATAAATGATCTCATACATGTGTAAACATAATAGTAATAAAATAATAACATTTGTAAAAAACATGTGTTTGAAAACAATGTATGTTGAAGTTTGTAATCCAAATCAAAATTAAAAAAACAAAAATTAATTTACATTTTTTAAATGATCATTTCGACTACTGTATAAAAAATGTAAAATAAAGAATTAACACATTAATCAACACATTGATTGCATAATTTTGGAACTGCATTCAGTTTTCTTCTAGGTTTTTTTTACCCATCAAAATCAAAATAATTAAAAATTAAGCAAATAAATCAAATTAGTCAAAAAAAACAGTCCTTTACAAACACGCATGAGCAAAATAGAAAATAAAAAATGAAATGTTTAAAATGATCATTTCCACTATTTAAAAAAAAGAAAAAGATTAACACAAATACATTGACCGCATAATTTTGAATTGTACTCATTTACATTTTTTTACACATCAAAATGAAAACAGGTGAGGCTTTCATATTTACAAAAGTATTACAAAATATTTACAAAAAATGAATAAAACTATGCAAAAAAACCAAAAACACTCATTCTTTTAAATGGCATAACAATTCCGGTTAAAATTTGTTTTAAGAGTGATACAAATAATGAGTCTAATTTGAAGTACTTTGTAGTAGATAGCGTACGTGAAGTCTAATACTGTTTCATGGGACTGTGTGTACAAATACAATACCTGGCCAGTTGCTTCTGCAGCTCCAGAGAGTGTTGCTTGCACCGGGCGTAATAACATGTCTGGGCGTCCACAAAGTCGGTCAGGCTCTGCATGTGGTTGCTCTGAGGGCGGGGGAAGGGGCGACACAACGAAATAAACAACAAGCTGGTGCGTGGCTACAAGGGCAACACGATGGCGTCAGCGGGCAACACGTGTACTCATCTTCCACGACAGCGGCAAGTGTGACGGGTTTACTGTGCGCGTGGACGTACGTGGGTGTGGTCAAGCTCTCCCAAAAGTTGACGCGTCACTTCCGACTGACGATCGAACAAAGACCGGCAGATTTGCAGCTCCGTCTCCGCCTGAAAAACACAAACACATCTTGGAAACTCAGTCTCGAGCGGTTTAGGAGGCAGCGACGTGACGGGATTCCCTCACCTGAGAGATTTCCTGCGCCCACATCTGATTGGACGGGAGAGACAGAGGGTGAAGACCGATCCGTGACGTCGAACGAGGCGCTCACTCACCTTCAGCCAGCGAACGCGCACAAATCTCAGCATGTAGGACACGTGGGACAAATAGTCGTCGTCCACCTGGTTTGAGCTCAGGGTCTGACACAAAGAGAGGACGCGGCCCATTAAAACCACGGCTAATTGTTGGTGGACGACCACAACCCGCATCCCAGACTCGAGACTCACTTTGGACTCCTGTTCGGCCTCGTGAGCTCTCCTCAATCTGCTCTTGGCAATGTCCAAGTCCAAACGTTTGTTCAGCAACATTCTGCGCTCGTCCTAAAAGGCCAATAATGTGCGTGGAAGTTCCAAATGCAACACAGTCCTGTGTGCTTTACCTGCATGGCTTTGTATTCACACGCACTGAAGCGGCGCAGTGGAGCGAGGAAGTGGACGCTCGCACTCTGGGAGAAGTGTCTTTGGGCCTCGCCGAGCTGCTTCTGAGCCTCGCCGCACCTAAGCAGCGCCGTTCCTGCACGAGGTATTCAGACGCAAGCCTTTCAAATTCACAGTACGCCGGTAAGACAGGAAGAAACTGGGTGGAGGGGCACTCACCGTAAGGGGTGTTGGTCCCCATCTCCAATCCGGCTTGCGTCATTTGGTCTCCCAGGACTTCGTGCGCACTGGGGCGAAATGGGGCGGGCCAGTCCAGATGCTCGTAGAGTCGGTCTTCCAGTCGTGCTGCTGCTCGTTACAGAATCAATACAAAACAAAAACACCCGGATATGATGGTACAAATAATGCGTCATTTAAAAAAACAAACACAAAAATGACGATGAGTGGCACAGAGGAACCCCGCCATTCATGGAGACGACGTTCCAAGACCACAATTAAATGGCACAAAATAATTGTACGTACACATAAAACATTTTTGACCCTATCAACCCTTGAATATCTAAATATTCTTATGTAGATAGATAGATCTATATTCATATATCAACACAAACATAAGTGCGCTTCTGAATGTATGTTTGTCATCTTTCGGTGACCTTCCAGGACCTTCTATACAAACAAAGTAGTAATAAGAAACGATTCCTTCTACAGTTTTTACACACTCAAGTTTTTATGAGTCACTCGCAAAAGGGATCGATTCACTCGATTTAGGTGTCACAAGCATGCCCAAAAATTGGCATTACGTCACTCGGTAAAGTCGCACATGAGAACAAGTCCACCTACCCGACTCACCACACTCCTGAGCCCTGCACGACTCACGGAACGCGTGAGTCAGGTTCACCTATCGGCACTATAGTGTAAGGCTCACTATGTTCGTGAGTACCCGGGTACTTCTCGTGCTGGCTCGAAGACAGCGAGCGAACTGCTCGGATAAGAACAGGAAGTGGCACAGAGAGATGATTTGAGCAAAGGAGCCGATGTGTTGCTTTTTCCACCGGGTTAATACATTTCTCTACAATTGCAGTTAGAGTTTCTTTTTTCAATTTAGCTAGCGGTTTAAGTGTAATAAGCGAACGGTTAACATGGATAAATACCCGGTTTAGTAAATAAACACACTCACGAGTTGTGAACGACTCGGTTAATAATCGACCATCTTTAAAACAAACTCACCTGGGCTGGGCTGCAGCATGGCCTCCGTCTGTGAGATGATGTTGTCCGTCCAAGTCTTGGTGGCGTCCGCCCGGGTCAGGAGCTCCTCCAGGCCGGGGTCCAACTCCGTCTTGTCGACTTGCCCAAGACTCTCTCCCGTGTACTAAAGCGTTGCAGAAAACACGGCACAACAAAGGAAATGAATACACAAGTTTACATCAAGAGATCATTGTGGTGTTTTTTTTCATCACCTGGACAGCCCGGTTGATGAACTGACCGGCATCCACCGCCAACTGCGTCAAATCCATGGTGACGTCCTCAAGGTCGAGCTAGTCGCCGGTCGACCCCGGCGGTGCTACCGCACAGACTATCCGCAAACCGAGGCAGGCGTGCCGGGCGAACTGGCGGTAGCCGCTGGCTGACCTCGCCAGCGAACCCTACGAAGAGGCTAACGTCGTGTTGTTGTTCGTTTAACCGCCTTCCGTTTTCGCTCGCTTTAACACTTTTGGTTAGGTTGCTATAAAATGGCGACGCGTGTTGCTTTTATTTGAGGAAATGTAAATATATTGATTTTGACGCTTTCGCTCGGTGCGTTTGACAGCGGCAAGCTCACGCATGTGATCCCTTTTCCGGTTTTAACCTACTAAAATAAAAGCGTATGCGGAAGCGTCGTACTACCGGTGAGAAAAATGTTGTCAAATTTTGAAAAAACAAAAACAAAAAAACCCACAAATCTTTCATTAACGTGCTGCAGCTTCGAGTCAAAAATAGAGCTGCAGCAGAAGCCACACGTTAACAAAAAGTAAAAAACTAACAAACACAAATACGATCACTTTCTGGGTCATCAAAGTCATGTCGGATTCTAAACCCGCAGCAGTACAACCGTGCACGGCAACTGGTGCTTGTGCGGGGATTAAACTAAACCAGGTGAGTCTGACTCTAAAGAGGGTTAAAGAGATTAGACGGCACATTTTTGACTCACAGCACAGACGTAAAGCATACAAAACATAATCCTCATTTATTAAAAAGCATGTACATGCATGTCGCTTTCCACAACACAGGTGAACGATAACCGAGGGTGGTTGGACGAAAAAATGGTGTAAATGTGAAAGTAAGTGCACTTCACAGGTAAGGCCCCCAGCCCAGGTACATCAGACACAGCAGTTTGTCGTCCGTGGATTCCTGGATGAGATAGTGGACATGTCCCTCGATGGACAACGGCAGCCCCAGTACTTTGTTCCTGCTCTTAATCACGCCCTGAAGACGCTGCTCGATGTCACACACGTGAGTTTTGGCCTGAGCAGATGACAAGATTAAGAACGCACCGTAGCAAAGCATTCAGAGACGAGGCTAGCGAATGGCACCTTTTCGTTTACGATCTCGCCGGTTTCGTTAGCCTGCGTTTTGCACAGTCCTTTGCCCTGTTTGCTCCACTCCACCAGAGGGTCGTGGAGAAAGGTCTTCAGGACGCTGAGGAGGAGAGGAAAAAAAGGAAAAGGAATTATCCGTTGCCAATCCTACAAAACAAATTTTTTTAAAAAAGCGTTCATGTACATTTTTTAAACGGCAGTTGTGAAAACAAAAAAAGGAAAATCTTAATATATTTCCTCATGGTATAATGGTAAGATGTTATTCACACAACTACAGAGAATATCGGGCATTTAGCATGGCTAATGTTTTTATTAAGGTGGAAAAATGTTTGTCTATTGACGGCAGGGCTGTCCAACTGTCCTTTATTACTTATTAGTTTCAGCATTTGAGTTCTATTTTGCTCTATTCTCCCACTTTTGCTGTTCTTTTTTTCTGTTTTCTTTAAAATTTTATTTCTGCAATGAGCCACGTTGCACAGATGGCCCCTCTGCCACACTTTGGATAACCATGTGGTGGTGCCAGATGACAGAGGAGTGTGTCCAAGCTCTGCCTTCTTGGCTCTGTTGGTGGTCAAAGGTTGGTTTCCACTATGGAGGGTTTTTTACAGCTTTCACAACTGCATTGCATGACTGTACTTAGGTGCAGCGCCGCTGCCACTTGCCCCCTTGTTGACTGCTTGTATTTAAATACCAAAAAAAAATGCATGACGCAAAAAACACTTCCTGTCTTTCACTTATAGTGACCATGCCCTGTGATCGCCAGACCTTGCAGAGTCGGTGCTCAGCCAAAGGTAACAACAGAACTGTGCGGTGATTAAGGAAGCAAACAAGTCCGAACAGCTACGTGTTTTGATGCCTAGCATACAGTATGTAGCCTGTTCCATAAATATATTAGTGTTGGTATGCGTTGGTACCTCATCAGCGGCTCCCTCTGGTCCCTCATCAGCCTCAGTGTGACCTCACAGGCCTGCCTGAAGAGACCCTCAGTGCCCATGGGCCCCATGGCGTGCACCATGTTTTGGGTCAGGCGGAAAGGAACCACCTCGGGGACGTCGAATGTCTCCCCCTGAGGGAGATGGATGGGAAAGATGTTTCAACAGTTTGAATTCGTAACACAGAGGTGTCCAAAGTTCCATCCCTCGGCATATCAGAAAAGAAAATGAATGAATTATTAATAATATATATTATAAGATATTACACTAATTTGCTTTGTGACACAGCTTAGCATATACAATAATCCCTCCTTCTTCTTCCCTTCTTTCCGCAAAGTAGAATTTATTCTTTACAAATAGAATATTTTTGTAGTTATCGTATTATGTTTACGATCTTCAAAATGCGGTTTTAAACATCATTAGAGCCCATCTAGACATGAAATAACACTCCTAGATACAATCAGAGAAAGTAAGCTATTTAAGACATAAATAACACTTGTGTTGCAAAAAAGTATCTGCCGGGAGTGTGGACAGGAAGTGACGTAAGTTTTAGCTGGATTTCGGCCACAACACTAGTCTAATTTGTTATTATTGTGCCTGCTGTGAGATCATCTAAACCTGCCGATCAAGTCTGGAGCTTGCCGCGCCGAACAATAAGTGACACACGGTGAGTAATGTAGAAAACTACATTCCCAATTCTAATGCGGCTTCTTAATTCCTTGCCTTTGTATTTCAGTTCATTTTGCCATTTGTATGCTCGACACACGCAATGCACACCTTGTTAAAGAGGCAGTTGAAGTCTACGTGCACACATTCCCCTGTTAAGGAGTCAAAGAGGATGTTTTCGCCATGGCGATCCCCCAAGCCCAGGATGTAGCCCACCATGGACATCACCGCTGTGGAGCGGCAGTATGCGGAGCGACTTCTGTACCTGTTCAAATAAATAAATATGATTAATATTGTCGGAGTGTATACAACAACAAAAAAAGGCTCGAACCATGACGTCGGGTCGGGGAACGTGCGGAGGAACCACTCGTGGAAGACGGGAGGGTGTCGAACGCACAGCACCTCCTTGTGTATTCGGAGTTTCTCCTCAAAGGGGGCCGTCTTCGGCAGGATCAGCTTCCTCAGCTCTTTGCCCGACAAGTAGACACCTGAACATCACGCAGACGGCCAATTGTATTCATTCATTGGTTCGTCCGTTCACAGCAGACGTTCCCGGAAGCCTACCTCTTTCCTTGTACAGTTTGGTGAGGATGTGCCGAAGCCCCGCTGTGTTGCTGACCCACTCGATGATGCCGCACTCCTCGTTGAGCGGGATGACGGCGTAGGTGCGGATGTGGAGCTCCCGCCGCCGCGACTCTGCGTCTTTCCGTAAGCACTGTGCACACATAAAAACAGTTTAATAAGTTTTAATAAGCTCTACACCAGTTTGTGTGTCTGTATCTTTAATGCTAATGTGTTCCATTGTTTGTCCACATATTACTGAACACAATCAGGGACCTTTCAGTAGTCATTCTGCAAATAGAGAGGTGGAGCTCCGGCCAAAGAACACAAATCGTGGTTATTTAATAGGTAGTTGCTTAACTGGTGCTGACTGCAGTCCAATAATCATCAGACAGTATTGTTTTGCTGTTCCAGCAAAACAAGCTCGCTTTTTTGGACCATCCTGCGTGTTACCCTGACCTAAATCCAATGGAGAACATTTGGGGATGGATGGCAGACAGTGGATGCACTCTGTGAAGCCATCTCACCACCTGGAGCAACATTCCCACTAGACGTCCGGGAAACCCTGGCATCAAGCATGCCCAAACCCATTTTTGAGGTGATCTACAAGAATAGTACAGCCACTCATTACTCAGTCCTTTTCCTATATATTTTCTCCATTACTTTTGATCATGTTGCACTTCAAACAGGGAATGACTCTGACACACACAACATCATGCTGTATTGCAATTTAATATTGTTATTTATATAAAGGGGGGGAAAGATAAAAGGTTGTGCAATATTATTTATGGGCCTGGTACTCACTGCAGTTGAGTAAACAAAAAAGACACAATATATAAGAAAATGCATTGTTGTTTTAAAGGTTGTTGCACCTTGTTTATGAGGCAGTTGAACTCCATCAGTCTGCAGTCCTTTCTCAGGTCGTCTTTAGGTTTGCACATCATGGTGTAGCTCCGCCCATCTGACCCCATCAGACTGATCTTCTTAGGCTTCTGTAAGGAAGCCAGGATCTCTACCTACATGCAAAAATATCCTACAATTTGACAATGCACAATCACAGACGCCACTTTGTGCTTCATACTTGATATTTTCCTTACCGAGTCTTCAAAGCCATCCAGGTAGGCCCAGTGTCCCGGAAAGGCGTCGTGCTGTGTGTTTGCCCCGCCAGTAGAGGGCAGCGTTGGGATGAGCACGGACTGCAGCGGGATCAGGATCTGGCTGAAGGTGGGCTCCTCCACCAGACGTTTCAGAAGCTTGAAGTGGACGCTCATGCTCAGGGTGGAGCAGTTACCGTCCACCTGCACAACACAATTCAAATACATAATACTTTAATAATAATACAAATCAATTGTTCCCATTAATCAATATGTTGGGAAAAAAATCAAATATTTGAAAATTTTATATACAAATAAAAGAATATCACATAAACTTTAAAGGGTTTTTAATTTTGATAAAAATATCTAATTATTAGTTGTAGTAGCAGCAGTACAAATGTATTATTAAAAGATCATTATTGGTGTCTGCGCATAAAAATATCTGTTGCAGTAGTAGTAAATTATTATTAGAAGTAGTTTTAGTGGTATTAGTGGTTAATTATTGTTAAGGAGTAGTATTTGTTACGTTTATTTAACATGGATAAGATCAATCAGACTTCAGGAATTATTTTTCATCTTTGTTGGTATGACATTTTTTTATTTATTTTGATTTCACGTGGCTAAAATCAATCATTAAATTAAACTAGGACATGGGGGTACTCAATTAAGGAATTGTTTTCAATTGAAATGAAATATTTGAACATAGTGCGATGCAAATATATTGTAAAATGTGAGGATGCGATGAAAAAGGACAGGGTTTATGGCTATCTGGTGCCTACCGGCTTGTTGCAGAGCTCCAGCAGCTTGTCAGTGAGCCTGTTGGCGTCGCCGATGAATTTCTCCAGCGACTGCTTGAGGCTGATGGCCTTCTTCAGGATCTGATTGCAGCGGTTCATTCGCGTGGGATAGGATGACTGGGGGCGGAGGGGAAACAAAATGCATCCAAAGAGCACGTTCCTTAAAGTCCACCTACAAGCGTGGAGGAATTCTAGTACCTTGGACACGGCCGTCATCAGCCACATGGCCTGCTGGGGGTACGCCAGGAAGACTTTGGCCACGATAGTCATGAGGACGCTGAAGACGTCGTCGCTGGAGTGGCACACCCTGGAGATGAGCTGCGAGAAGGCTGTCAGGAACTGGTATGGCGCCAGGTTGGCGCAGTGCTCGCTCACTGCCGTGTTGATTTTGGACAGCTCCTGGCGCATTTGCCTGTCGGGCCGCCCGGCTGCGTCCAGACATTTTAGCGTTATGTACACTACGTGCGAGTAGCACACAGCAATGATACCAGTACTTCTACAACACGGGACACCTGCCTTTCTCACACTCGCACACCTTGGCTCCAAAGTCGAGCCAGAGGGACAGCATGCGAGGCATAGCCTGGTAGATGTACTGGTTCCCAAACTGCAAGGCTCTAGGTGGCGAAGATAAGAATATATAGTGATAAACAAGTGGATGGTTACAAACAAGGAATGTTTTTTTGTGCAAAAGAGAACATTGAATCAAGATCTACAATTCTTTATACAAAAAACATTAATTGTAATTATTTATATTCTGAGGAACAAAATGCCACATGAATAAAAACCTAAACCTAACACAACTGAGCATAGACACTCCTTAAAAGTTCTTTCATTTTTCAACATTTTAAATAATAAATTAATAATGATATGACAGAACAGGATATATATATATATATATTTATATACACACACGCACGCACGCACACATATTATTTTAACCTGTTTGATCAGAATTGACAGGAATTTTTTTTCATTACATTTTTAAAAAAGCATTGTCATGTTATTCTCATCTCTTTATTTAACTTTACTAATTTGTTCTATGTTTAATCTTTTTATACTTTAATTTTATACTGTATATATGTATATATTTATATTGTAAGTTTAATGGGAAATTATATGATATATGATAAGAAGTTGCATACTAACAAGGGACGAGCAGTTAACTATATTTACATCATGATTAATAGATGATTAATAAATGAATCATCCTTTAATCTTATACACTGTATGTACGTATTTATGTATGTATATATTTATAAGTTTAATGGGAAATTATACAGTGTATGAGAAGAAGTTGCATACTAACAAGGGAAGAGCAGTTAACTATATTTACATCATGATTAATATATGATTAATTAATCTATATTTGAATTATCCTTTAATCTTGTATATTGTATGTATGTATTTATGTATGTATATATTTATATTATAGGTTTAATGGGAAATTATACAGTATATGAGAAGAAGTTGCATTCTAACAACAAGGGATGAGCAGTTAACTATGTTTACATCATGATTAATAGAGGATTAAATAATTAATCCTCTTTTAATCATCCTTTAATCTTATATATGTATGTATGTATTTATTTATATTGTAAGTTTAATGGGAAATTATACAGTATATGAGAAGAGGTTGCATACTAACAACAAGAGACGAGCAGTTAACTATATTTACATCTTGATTAATAATTAATCAATCATCATGTTTTTTAAAATTATTTTTAACGTGAGGAGTGTTCTGAACTCCTGTTTCAAAATGCTTGTGTTGTATTAAACAGAGAAACGCTGCCTTCCCATAGCTGATGTTTCCAGCAAGGGTGTAAAAAATCTGAACTTGGGGGCCATGGTTTATTCCAAAGATTTCCAATGAATATTAGGGCCACACAAAACAGTGAAGAATAACACAGTGCCCTCCATTTGAAGTTCAGGTCCGACCAATACACGGAGTCTTACTTTCCAAAGTAGGTGACAATGTATCTGATGAGGTTGCCTTGTTTCTCCAGCTTGTTGTCGGTCACCATGGGCATCACCTTGTCGTAGTATTTAGCCAGGTAGAAGTTGCCGTCCTCCCATTCAGGTAGAAGGTTGGTCACATCCTAAAAAAGTTAGCAATCATTAAGCCTCACGGA
Organism: Oostethus manadensis; assembly: GCA_024372805.1. Lineage (NCBI taxonomy): Eukaryota > Metazoa > Chordata > Actinopteri > Syngnathiformes > Syngnathidae > Oostethus > Oostethus manadensis. Next base: position 1,700,849 of record QODF01000026.1, on the reverse strand, counting down.
CTCCTTGGGTGCCGGTAAGACCCCGACGGGTCCCACCTTATACGTCTTCATGATGGCGTTGGACTCAAAGTTGGCCGTCTCCTCCATGAAGCGTCCCACCAGCAGCATGGCTCTGCCTTTGGTCTGCAGACTGCGAGGGTCCGACTGGGGGTGATCGTTGGGGAAACACTGGCTCACGCCCTTCTGCAGCACAATCAGGGCCTGGTGTACGTCTCCCTGAGAGACACGGGAGTTGAATGTGATGGCTCTTCACAATGTCCCACTGCGTAACAGTGTCTCACCTTGGACCAAAGCCATTTGGCCTTCTCGGTGACCAGCTCGGCCAGGTGTGTGTTCTCCGCGTTCAAAAGTGCGTTGAAAGCCGTCTGGTGATGCCCGGCCTTCCTGGCCACCCGAGCGCTCTGGAGCCAGCACTCACCCACCAGCTCTTGGCTCGTAGGCCTGGACACAAAGTCAGAGGATTTGAACCATCAACCAGATTGCACGCGAATACACAGGTTGTGCATCCATACTTTGATTGCAGGCCAAGCAAGGCGCGACGAAGGGCCAGAATGGGCTCTTTGGCTCGGAAGGATTTCTGGGTCATCTCCAGCCGATCCGACCAATGAGAGGGAAGCTGTCTCAGGCTGGGGGCGGAGCCGTCTTCCTGTTTCTGCAGCTCTGTGAACATGTGCTCCATCTCGCTCAGCATGTGCAACCTAATCATGAAAACGGTTCACAGTCATCCCTCGCCATTTTGACTTTCCTGGCTTCACAGTTAGTCAGAAACGTAATAATTATTATTAATCCGCTTTCGGGGTTGAATGAGGCATATTATTAGTCAAAAATATGCATTATCCACATTAGGCAAATTTTATGCATTGCAAATGAATTCAAATACAAATATAAGGCATTCGGAAGACGCATTTAAAGACGTTAATATGTAATATTTTTCACTGATCACTAGGTGTCAGTAATAACACCGTAATGTTCGGAGAGACACACAAGCAGCAGTCTTGATCCCCGCAACAACTTTTATTGCTGGTTTGAATTATCTCACAACAGGCACAACAATCCCTAATAAAAATCCGTAATAAGAAAACGGGCTACTGTTCTGGCTGTTTATGCCCCTACTGGGCGACAGTAATATTTTTACCAACCAGAGAGAGACTGTGAGCTGTTGAGGAAGAGCTTCGTGTCTTTCATCGATTCCTGCCAGAATATCAGCTCTATGTTCATCCAAACAGGCACAGGTGTCACACTGCGTGAGTAAAATATGAATATTAAATGTGCTTTCTTTGTGTTTGTTTGATTTCTATTCAATTTATATTGTTATTATAGGTTGCAGAGATTCATTTCCTGCTGGTGGTGTGCCTTGGGGTCTTTTGAATGAAAAAAGTGTGCCTTGGCTCCAAAAAGGTTGAACAGCACTGGTGTTGAAAATGGGTGGAATATTTCTCATGTCTCTCCAGCAGGTCAACTTAATGAAGTGGAAGCATATTAAATATATTTGTAACATTAGCACTATTCTCTTATGTCCAGTCGCAGTGCTGCAAAATATGAATGGGGGGTATGAATCCTGCTTGAGTGTCTCACTCTGAGAAGCTGACATACCTGACGATGTATTCATATCCTCTCTGGTAGGTTCCACACTCGTAGCTGGCGGCGGACAACGGGACCACCTGCTCCTTCCTGACCAGCTTCAGCTTCTCATAGAATGTACCGGCATCTCCTTTCTTGGCAGCCAGCAGCAACTGACCCATTCGCACTCCCCACGTACTGGACTGAAAATCTAGAGTAAGCGAGAATCAGATGTCTTTTTGAAACAAGTATATTGCGAAGCACAGCAGCAAAAGAACCAGTGTTGTAATAGCGGTAAGGAATAACACGCACAAGTTTCACGAGTAGTGACGTTTTAAAGCGCATGCAGAGGTAGACTGATGATACAAATGCAGCTATGCAACTATATATCAATGTTGTATTGTATTAAAATCAGTTTGTTGCCTATATATTAAGCTTGTTAGTGTAATCTTAATTAAAACAACATCAGGAGGTTGCCTACAGCCACAGCTGTTAATGCTTTTTTGACCAGGCGCTAACTGGCGAGCCTCTGGGTTGTTTGTGTTTGTAGGCCACGCATCCGACAACTACAAAAGACTCTGCGGTGAATCAAACAGAGGTTTGTTGCCGCGCTTGCTTCATTACCCGAACTCAAGTAGTCCTCCAGCAGGTCCCATTTGCCCAGCTTCCAGGCGGCCTCCACTCTGTACGTGTTCAGCTCTGAAGTCCACTGGTGTCTAAACAAAAAAAGGTAAAAAAAAAATAAAAATAAAAATTTTTAAAAACTTTAATTACTATCTAAATACAGTTGTAAAACATTATTAGAGCCCTGTAGACATGAAATAACACCCCTATTATCACCTTTATACTCCTATTATTCATTGTTTACACCACGTTGCAACTGCAGTGACTCAAGACGGCCACTACCTGGGCAACTAGCGAGCTAACCGGTTTGCCTCGAATTTATTTCTTCTAAACCAATGACACCACAAACTTACCACCTCCACACAGAATGGGGGATAACGTATTTTCACTCCATCTTGTGGGACATGCCATGGCTGACCTCATGAAGTATTAAGGTAATGTAAAGTAAGGTCATTTGCAGGGATGTTCCATAATCGGCCCACCAATGTTATTGGCTGGATATTGAAAGAATTCTGTATTTTCCAGCGCAGCAAATGATGACCTCATCAAATCGCGTTGGAAGTGTGCAAACAAGCGTTTTTGGCTAGTAACAAGCTTGCATGCTCCTGACTAACCTTATGTTGGGGTGTCTCCTTCTAATATTAAACTTGCAATTTGCAATGACTGCAAAGCGTTGACTGCGAGGCGGAACCAAGACTTCCTTCCTTCAATGCTTTCAGCCAAACTCACAAAACATTTGTGTCGGAGATAAGAGTCGTGATGATTGGACACCACGTGATTGTTGACATCAATACATAATGAACCTAATAGCGTTTTATTCACGTAGTCATTTGAACCCATAACATCAGCCTTGCACAACAAATCACAAAACACGTGTGATGGCGGTAAGGTTTGTTATTGGAGTTTCTGCACATTGTCAATATTATTTATGAAGCAGAAATGGTGTGCGTATTTTGCAAACAGCGCATCAATAGGGACCTCCACTGCAAAACCATGATATTCCTCGGGTCAGTTTTTTGTGTCATTCGCATGCCCATATTACCCCTATATATCCATTTACATGTTTTTAAAAGAAGTGACAGCACTTACTTGTCGGCCAGCACCCCATTAACCTGCGTGATGACTGTGGACAGCTGGCCCAGGCCGAGCATAGACGTCATGACTCCGTGGTAGTGACCAATCTGGCGGTGAAGATGATCACAATGAAGGAGGTACACATTGAATACAGAAGGGATATTTCCAGGATCAGACGCAGAACCTGGTCCGACTCCAGCTGGATGGCCCGGTCGTAGCAGGCGGTGGCATCCCGGAGGAGACCGATGCTCTCGTGCTCCAGTATCTGCTCCCGTAGCGACGGCTCCTCCCTCCTCAGGGCGTTGACCCCTCTCACGCCGTCGGGCTCGTGCATGGCGGCGTACAGCGTCTGAGCCAATACGTAGAGAATGGTCAAACATCACCAGGAATGCAGCATTTTTTTTTGCATGTCTCACCTGCAGGAAGGTGAGGTGGTCCTGGATGTTTTCCTTGTTTTCCAGGATGTAGGCTTCAAAGTGCATGAGTGCCCGGGTGTACGCCTTGGAGCGCAGCGAGGCCTTGGCCATGACGTCCTGAGGAATCCCCTTGAGGAAGGCCACCACACGCTGGTACTCGCCGCTTTCTGCAGGAGATTTTCATTTCCACACAAATTAATTATTATTTCGGCCTTCTGTTAGACTGTTGCAAGCTAAATCGTAACGTGCATGACTGCCACCCACAGGACCGGAGCAGAATGCGTTGTTACCATTGTGTTTGGGTTTGGCGTAGAGGACGTGGCGGCTCCACTGGGTGAGGTAAGACAACATGCTGAACACGGTCTGAGTGCTGAGCTGTGATAGGCTGGAGGCCGTCTCCTGGCCACGCCCTGCTCCCGGCCCCTCCCCTTCCGTCAGCACGGTCAGCATCTCCTCTGTCACCTACAAGACGATTATATATAAATAAAAGTCCTTTTTTCGCCGCTCCGACGTCGTGTACGTGTGCCTCACCTCCTTCTGCTCTGCAGGAGTGCATCCCAGCAGCATGTAGAGCAGGATGTGGGGCAGCAGGTAGATGGTGACCTTGTAGTCGTGCTTGATGATGAAACTGCAGCAGGTGAACACTCGGCTGGCCAGCTCGTGCCGCACCTGGAAGGTGTTCTCACTTTCATTCTCATGAACACACTGAAAGTCATGTGACCGTTCACACACTACGCTAGTAAATGATGTCTTAACCCAAACCTCAGTTCCTCATTTTAATGCGGGTAAAACAAATGAGCCTTTTAATATGCATTTTTTGGAATCATGTTTTTATGAGGTTTAATTCTTAGAAAGTTGTTTTACTTGAAATTTTTTGTTTAAAAAATCAAATTTTTTTCATGTTTATTATTCATTGTATATTTTGTAATTTCTGGGATGCACTATTCATTTTGTATTTTTTAAGACGGTTATTAAAGAAAGATATCTTTGCTTTTTATTGTTCTCATTAAATATTTGTATTATAAATATGTATTGTATAGTTTTTTTAATTTTTAGGTAGATTTTTTTCTTTGCAACTAAAAATAATTGTATATATAAAAAATCAGCATTCATAAGTTAATATAACATATTTCTATTCACAAATTGTAATAATAATACTGTATTAATAAAAATGTTGAAATTCATATTTGTCATTATTAGGTTATACTTTGTACGTAATTTAAAAAAAAATTGTCATCACGACTAAATATCAGTAATAAATAATACATTTTTATAAATACTTTATTATTAACAGTTTATTATTTTACAAAAGAAAATATGACAAAATGTATTAATATACAAGGTTTATATTAACACAAATAATAAAGAAATAATTTGTTTATTTTTTATATTTTGTAGGTTATATAATTTTCTCATTACTGTCTGCTAAGTAGAATTATTAGTAAATATAACATTTGTATTAACAACAAGAGAGAATTAATAATAAACATTAAATATTTGTATAAAATGTATACATAAAAGACATCACATTTTTAGTATAAGGTTGATTTTAAAAATTTTTTTTTTATTTAGGCCATACAATTATCAATTTCTTTGTAAAAAAAAAAACACTGCAGCTGCACATTCATCCACATTTGCACAAAATGTTTATGTGCTTCCTAAGTAGACACTGAGCCTCCACTGAGTTTGGTGGAAATCGTTTAAATTGCTCTTTCTTGCGTACTCTTGGCAAACACTGGGAAAACAATCGGGGCAACTTACTTTGCTTATGAGGTAGGCGGCCCATGTGGCGGACCAGTCTGAAAACTTGCTGCCTTTACTGCTGAGGTAGACCGGCTTCTTCAGTTTGGACCAGTTCACCTCCTTCTGGCTGCTCTTGTACCTGCACCGCGAAGGCGGAGGAAATAGAAGAAGTGTGACTAGATTAGGAGATAGAGGAAGTAATGTCTGAATGAAAAATGTTTAAACCTGCTGTTGAGGTGGGGCTCCAGTATCTCCTGGATGTGCTCAGGGAATCTCCTCCACAGGCGGCGCCCGGGCGAATCGAGGCGACCCTCGCGACACTCAAAAATGGAGAGCAGCTCCTACAAAAGGCAATACACATCAAAAACACAAACACATACACAGTTTTGATTTGCTTTGTATACCTGGATGGCATAGGCAGCTGAATCCTGTGCACGGACGTTGTCTGCGTAAGCCAGAAAAGTTCTCGTCAGCTCATTCAGCAGCTCATAGGCGAAGTTCGGGTCTTCAACGCCACTCTGGTGACGGTAAAGGGCGTGGTTTGTTTGTTTTGGGACACGCTTAACAAGCAAAATCACACACACCATTCAACAGGTCCCAAAAAGAGTCGGAAGAAGCAGAGCGTATAGAATCCTACTCCTTCTCCATCTCTACTACTGATAATTCAGCCACACTATCTTGACACAATAATTCATATGTTTTACATTTTGTCATTTTCTTGTTGTAATTATGACTTTATTCCCATAATATTCAACTTTTTCCTCAACCTAATTTTCCAAAAATATGAATTGTTTTATAAAACATTTTATTTGTTTCTCATATTAATAATACTTCAAAAATCTCTAATATTTCAACTTTATGCTACTCAAACTATGTCTTTTTCCCTCATAATTCTATATTGTTATTTTGTAAAATAAAAATTTTTTCTTTTTAGATGGTAACTTTTTTCTCCTAATATCCATCCATCCATTTTCCACCGCTTATCCGGGTCCGGGTCGCGGGGGCAGCAGCTTCAGTAGGGAAGTCCAGACTTCCCGGTCCCCAGCGACCTCTTCCAGCTCCATCGGGAGGACACCAAGGCGTTCCCAGGCCAGCTGTGAGACATAGTCCCTCCAGCGTGTCCTAGGTCTTCCCGGGGGCCTTCTGCCGACTGGGCATGCCCGAAACACCTCACCAGGGAGGCGCCCGGGAGGCATCCGGACTAGATGCCCGAGCCACCTCAACTGGCTCCTCTCGATGTGAAGGAGCAGCGGCTCTACTCTGAGCTCCTCCCGGATGGCCGAGCTCCTCACCCTATCTCTTAGGGTGAGTCCAGCCACCCTACGAAGGAAACTCATTTCCGCCGCTTGTATCCGCGATCTCGTTCTTTCGGTCATGACCCATAACTCATGACCATAGGTGAGGGTGGGAACGTAGATCGATCGGTAAACAGAGAGCTTTGCCTTCCGGCTCAGCTCTCTCTTCACCACGACGGTCCGGTACAGCGACCGCATTACTGCAGATGCTGCACCGATCCGTCTGTCGATCTCACGCTCCAACCTTCCCTCACTCGTGAACAAGAACCCGAGATACTTGAACTCCTCCACCTGAGGCAAGACCTCACTCCCAACCCGGAGGGTACAGTCCACCCGTTTCCGACTGAGAACCATGGCCTCGGATTTGGAGGTGCTGAGTCTCATCCCAGAAGCTTCACACTCAGCTGCAAACCGCTCCAGTAAACGCTGAAGGTCACAGCCTGATGAGGCCATAAGGACCACATCGTCTGCAAATAGCAGAGACGAGATCCTAAGGTCACCAAGCTGGACTCCCTCAACACCTTGACTGCGCCTAGAAATTCTGTCCATGAAGATTATGAACAGAATCGGTGACAAAGGGCAGCCTTGGCGGAGGCCAACGTTCACCGGAAACAAGCTCGACTTACTGCTGGCAATGCGAACCAGGCTCCTGCTTCGATTGTACAAGGACCGAATGGCACGTAGAAGCGGACCATCAATCCCGTACTCCCGGAGCACCCCCCACAGGACACCACGAGGGACACGGTCGAATGCCTTTTCCAGGTCTACAAAGCACATGTAGACTGGTTGGGCAAACTCCCACATACCCTCGAGTACCCTTGCAAGGGTGTAGAGCTGGTCCAGTGTTCCGCGACCGGGACGAAAACCACATTGCAGCTCCTCTAACCGAGGTTCGACTAACGGTCGTACCCTTCTCTCCAGCACCCTGGAGTAGACTTTCCCAGGAAGGCTGAGGAGTGTGATCCCCCTATAGTTGGAACACACCCTCCGGTCACCCTTTTTAAAAATGGGGACCACCACCCCGGTCTGCCAGTCCAGAGGTACTGTTCCTGACTTCCATGCAATGTTGTAGAGGCGTGTCAACCAACACAGTCCTCCAACATCCAGAGCCTTGAGAAATTCTGAGCGGAACTCGTCTACCCCCGGAGCCTTGCCACTGGGGAGTGATTTGACTACCCCAATTACCTCAGCCACGGTGATAGAACTGTCCACGTACGTATCCTCAGACTCTGCTTCCTCTATGGAAGGCATGTCAGTGGGATTGAGAAGGGCCTCGAAGTATTCCTTCCACCGACCAACTATATCCACAGTCGTGGTCAGCAAGCCCCCGTCCGCACTGTAAACAGTGTGAACTGGGGGCTGCTTCCCCTTTCTGAGGTGTCGGACGGTTTGCCAGAACCTCTTCGAGGCCGACCGAAAGTCGTGCTCCATAGCCTCACCGAACTCCTCCCACACCCGAGTTTTTGCCTCGACCACCGCCGAAGCCGCGTGCCGCTTGGCCTGCCGGTACCTGTCAGCTGCTTCGGGAGTCCCGCAAGCCATCCATGCTCGATAGGACTCCTTTTTCAGCTTGACGGCAGCCCTAACCCCCGGTGTCCACCATCGGGTTCGGGGCTTGCCACCACGACTGGCACCGACCACCTTGCGGCCGCAACCACAACTGGCTGCCTCAGCAATAGAGGCACGGAATACGGCCCATTCGGACTCAATATCCCGGTCCTCCCTCGAAATGCAGGCGAAGCTCTGCCGGAGATGAGAGTTGAAGACTCGACGAACGGGAGATTCTGCCAGACGTTCCCAGCACACCCTCACTACGCGTTTGGGTCTGCCAGGTCTGTCCGGCATCCTTCCCCGCCATCTAATCCAACTCATCACCAGGTGGTGGTCAGTTGACAGCTCAGCCCCTCTCTTCACCCGCGTGTCCAGAACATACGGACGCAGGTCTGATGATACGACCACAAAGTCGATCATAGACCTGCGACCTAGGGTGTCCTGGTGCCAAGTGCACTTATGGGCATCCTTATGTTCGAACATGGTGTTCGTTATGGACAAACTGTAATTCGCACAGAAGTCCAGCAACAACACACCGCACGGGTTCAGGTCAGGGAGGCCGTTCCTCCCAACCACGCCCCTCCAAGTCACACTGTCATTGCCCACATGGGCGTTGAAGTCTCCCAGTAGAACTATGGAGTCACCAGCTGGGGTGCTCTCCAGCACCCCTCTGATAGACTCCAAGAAGGCTGGGTACTCTGAACTGCCGTTCGGCGCATAGGCACAAACCACAGTCAGGACCCTTTCCCCAGCCCTAAGGCGTAGGGAAGTGACCCTCTCGTTTACTGGGGATGACTCCAACACAGAGGCACCAAGCCGGGGGGCTAACAATAAGCCCACACCAGCTCGCCGCCTCTCCCCAGCGGCAACTCCAGAGAAGAACAAGGTCCAGCCCCTCTCAAGGAGTTTGGTTCCAGAGCCTAAACTGTGGGTTGAGGTGAGTCCGACTATATCTAGTCGGAATCTCTCCGCCTCTTCCACAAGCTCGGGCTCCTTCCCCACCAGAGAAGTGACATTCCATGTCCCAAGAACCAGATTTGGTCGCCGAAGCCCAGGTCGCCCGGACACCCGCCCTCGACCACTGCCCAAATCACACAGCACCGGACCCTTATGCTTGCCCCTGCAGGTGGTGGGTCTGCGGGGGGGAGTTCCCGTGCGGCTTCTTCGGGCTAGGCCCGGCCAGGTCCCACGGGTGAAGACCTGACCACCAGGCGCTCGCCTGCGAGCCCCTCCCCCAGGCCTGGCTCTAGGGTGAGGCCCCGGTATCCCACGTCCGGGCGAGGTGCGGTCACTCCTCATGTTTCTCTTCATATGGGTCTTCTGAATCACTCTTAGTCTGGCTCGTCACCTAGAACCTGTTTGCCTTGGGAGACCCTACCAGGGGCATAAAGCCCCCGACAACATAGCTCCTAGGATCACTCGGGCACTCAAACCCCTCCACCGCGGTAAGGTGGTGATTCACGGAGGGGTTTTCTCCTAATATTTTGACTTTATTCTTGTAAAATTACTTCTGATTTTTTATTTTTGCTGCTGTTGTTTTTTTTTGTTTTCTTGTTAAATTATATTTTTAGAATGTTGAATGAAAACACACTTTGGACACCCCGGACTTTTGCGGAGATGACGTGCAAAAAAGTGTTGAAAATTACAACAATGTACATAGCTTGTGCAGCGATAAAAAGAAAAAACGGAAAATAAAAAGTTAAATATTTTTTTAAAAAGGTTAAATAAAGATAAGTCATTAAGCAAATAATACAAGTACATGAAATAGGAAGAAAACAAAAATTCGTAATGAATATAAAATAACAGAAAGAAATGAAAATTAATCCATAAGTAAATTAGATCTTCAATTTGTTTTGTTTTTTTGATAGAATCATCAACATTTTCATTTATTAATTTATTATTGCTGTGTTGCTTGATATTTTTGGTATAGGTTATTAAAAACAAAAATGAGCGTGTCAATTTGTGACATTATTGTAGTGGATTGCTGATGACATTTCCCATCATGCTTTGTGTGGGGAATAAAAAAATAGCACCAGCCGGCTTCATACAATTTGATGACACGGAGGATTATTTACCACAAACGTGTTGCGGTCGCCATGGGTGTGGGATTGCGTCAGGTCCAGGCGTCCGGGGTCCACGGCGCCCAGCTCTCCGAGACACTCCCCGCACAGCAGCCTGGCCTCCGGAGACGAGTCCTGGCAGCCCTTCAGCAGCACCGACACCAGGCTGGAGATGACCGGCTCCACCGCCTCACTGGCGCACACCTGCCTCAGCAGCCAGCCCTGGTAGTCCAAACCCAGAAACCAACAGACGTGAAAAAACGCAAAACCAACTTTCAGCAAAATGAAAACGACTTTGACAAAAAGAAGTATTTTATCTACACTAAGAGTGTGTTTTTTTTTTTAAGCTGTTTTGTGCTTATTTGTTGTTATATACGAGTATCATAAATTGGGGAGTTAAAATAAATAATAGGAGTTGAAGCAAATAATCCTTGACAAGCTACTGGTAGTTCACAAGCCTGTTCAGATCCTGTGATCGCATCACTATTTTCAAACTGGACACGCTACGTGTTTATGTTCAACAACTTAAGTTAGCAACTACCCCGTGAACGTGACAGCCGTCGTAGTAAAGAAGTATTGGCTAGCTAGTTAGCTAGCTCTAGCTAGACCACAGACAGCGGGGCCAGGCAAAATGTGTAAACAAAGATGGTCGACCATCAAGACGAGTCCAGACTTTTTCAGATTTTTTTTCCATTCTCACTGTAATAAGACACGTTCCTCGTCAACTTAATATGGGATGCGCCCTTTTATCTGGTCGTGCAAATAAATGAAAAATTCACTCGCGTGTTTCATATTTTAGTCGCAAAATGTGACCATTTAATCGCAGCCCGGAGCCCTGAAGTTGAAATTGGAAAATCCCATTTCACACCACTATCTCTGCCAAAACCAGTGGCGGCGGCCTCCATCATAAATGTGTTTATTTACTTATATGTAAATTCTACTCTGTTCCCAGCCTTCGACCCCATAGACCCCCAGAGATGGTGAGCATCCAATGGGCGGGACAAACCCCAGCATTTATCCAACGACCGTCCCGCCTGCAAAGTGGAACAACCCACTCTTCACTTCCCCATAGAAGTCAGTAGATGCTCAGCATGAATGACAAGAAAGTTGATTCTGAAGAAAAGATGATGCTATTCTAGCCAATGTTTAGCCAATAAAATATATACTTATTTCACTACTTTTTTTTTACATTTTAGAGGAACCTGTAGTCTTAGAGCAATGGCCACTGGTCAAAATGTAATTAGGTGAGGTTGGTGGATGCAAGGAAAGAGTAAAGTCATCTGGAACCTGGTTGCTGTGCGTCATGTCTCTCAGGCTGGTGAGCGCGTGAATGCGGACGTCGACGTTGTCGTGCTGAACAGCTCTCATGGACAGCTGCAGGACGGACACCAGGTCACTGTTGCTGGCTGTCAGCTAGGAGATAAGGAGAACAAAACAATAAGCGTTGCTGTGTTAGTGTATGTGTGTGTCCAGCATGCCAATTAGGCGTGTACCTTTTTGTAGTTCTGCAAGACAGTGTGTATGTCCTTCAGCTCAGGGTGGTCCGGCAGGAAGTAAATCTCATGGAGGTAGTCGTTAACTTCTTCCCTGCAAGGGATGGTGGCAAATCTGAGCACTTATTGGATTAAATGACCTCATATTACATCACATACTCTTACAGTGCAGGCCAAGAGTCATTTAGGGAATGAGCTAACCTGTTGTCCAGTATCAGGAAGCGGATGATGGTGGCGGTCTCTTTGGGCTGCAGGGAGATCAGCGGCAGGAGCGCCACGATCACATGACTCAGGAGAGGCCCCAAATGCGCGGGATCCACGCTCCGCACAAAACAGTCCCACGCTCTGCAGACCGTGTCGCATAAATCAGAGAAACAGACGCAAGACTTTGGTTTTGCATGTTTGACAAAAAGCACTGACTGGCAGCAGAGAAGAGGAAAGTCCTCTCTGTAGCGCAGGCCTGTGCGCAGGGTGGTCATCATCTTCACCCTGACTGAGCTAATGTGTTTGGAGCCCATCAGTTGCATCAGAGCCATCACGCTGGTCAGCACCTGCACACAGGAAAAATGCATTTATAGCTGTTTGTTATGTACCCTAAATGCTCCAATGTAGTCTTCTGTAGCTACCGGGTGCATGGCCTCCAAAAGCAAACACCTTTTGGAGACCCCAAAATCAAATACCCTGCCATACATTTTTCTTTGCTCACCAGCTTCTTCCTGTCTTTCTCTCCTGCACTGGAGCTGAGCAGCTGCATGTTGAAGAAGGCCAGAATTCCCAGAAGTTTTGGCTGCAGGTAGTCTGCCTGCAGGTGCAAAAAAAACATGACAAATTAGAAAAAGAATAATATATCATATTCTTAATTTGATTAAATATTCTTAATAAAATAAATAAGAGGTTATACAGTACTAAGATATTGTTTGTTTAAAAAAAAAGTAATAATGCATTATTAATGTATTATAAATTATTATTAGTGTTGTTATAATAATAATAATAACACAATAATTGTATTACATTAAAATAACTGCAAAAATATAAAAATGAATAACATATTTATTATTTGATAGATTTTTTTGGTATTGTGTAGATTATACAATTGATTTTCTAGTGTTTGTCCTCGCAACAAAATATTATTAATAATTTATATAAGGTGTTTGTATTGAAACAATTGTTTTAAATAGTATTAAAAATATATGAAACAGAAATATAGAAACTATTTCTGTTACCGACAAAAAATACTATCGCATTTAATACCATTTTTATAGTGAAGGTTTTAAAACTGATTTTCTAGTTTTTGTCCTTTTAAATAAATAATACATGTTAAATATTTATACAATTTATTACTACAAAAGTTGCTAAAAAATAATATTATAAAATAAGACTAAATATAAATAATATACAACATTTACATAAAAAGAACTGTATTCATAAAAAATATTGAAATTAATAAAACTTTATAAAGTTTTTTTTTATTGCATAGGTTTTTGTACTTTGGACTAAATATAATTAATCCTAAATTTCAAATACTTTTTAAAAATGTATTAAAAAATATTCTTACAAGAAACGAAAGATGTTTTTAAAAAAAATTAAAAAACAATAAAATATTATTGATAATAAATATAAAAAATGTCATAAAAATGAATAACATTTATTTTTAGGTTGATTTGAAAAGGTACAAATATGTTTTTGTACCATGCGCTCTGGGGTGATGATGTCGCGGGGACCCTGATAGGGGTCGTCGTTTGAGGCGAAGGAGGCCAGGATGGCCAGCCCATTAAAGACCTACGTAGAAATGTGTGTCAGCAGACCATTTCAGTAAATAAACCAGTCAGACTTTGGGAACCTTTAGAAGAAAGAAGAAAACGGATACGTCAACCTGCTGGTAGTGCTCGCCCAGGCGCAGCAGCAGCTCGTTGTGAAGACCCTGGAAGTCTTGACGCAGAAGGGAGCCCAGTTCGATATCGGTCTCTCTCTGGGGCACAATGCAAAAGGTTGAGGAAATCAGTGATGCACAATATAATTGCGGGTTTACCCAGAATTTATTATTCGTTACCTGTAGGTAGTGGAAGGCCCTCTCCAGCTCCTCCTTGGTGCACGAACAGACCAGATGGCTGAAGATGTACTTGAAGTTGTTGATCAGGATCTCCCTCCGGTTTGCTTTCAGCTCATTGGCCAGGGTGCGGATGAGGGCGGAGCCTGTTGCGCTGGCCTTGGCAGCCAAGTAGGGCAGGAGTACCTGCAACGTCCGCTGGACATACACACCACAGCTTTCCTTTCAATTATGATTACAAACAACCATACATAGGGCGATGTTGTTTGGTTTAGAAACAGTGTTGCTGAGGAAAAGACAGGAGGCCGAGCTGGAGGTCGCAGAGATGAAGATGCTAAGATTCATTTTGAGTGTGACCAGGATGGACAGGATTAGGAATGAGCACATCAGAGGGACAGCACATGTTATATTGTTTCGGAGATAGTCAGAGAGGCCAGACTAAGATGGTTCGGACATGTCCAGAGGAGAGATAGTGAATATATTGGTAGAATAATGCTCAGTTTTGAATTGCCAGGCAGGAGGCCTAGAGGAAGACCAAAGAGGAGGTTTATGGATGTAGGGAAAGACAACATGAAGGTAGTTGGCGCAAGAGAAGAGGATACAGAAGACAGGGTTAGATGGAGGAATTGATTCGCTGTGGCGACCCCTGAAGGGATAAGCCGAAAGGAAAAGAAGAAGATACAGAGTTGATATTACTCAACTGCAGAGAGCATTAGGCATTTGTACAAAAAAAATCTTTGCGCTATATGAGTGGAGTTGGAGTGAGGCCTCCTACATCTTAAAGTACGTACAGAGAGGAAGAGGTGGAGGTCAGGGAAGTCGAAAGCATGTGCAATCTGAGCCAGGATGTCCAGAGCCAGCTCCCTCTGATTGGCCGATTCGCTGCCGCTCTGGTCTGGCGTGCTCCGCAGGGCCGAGGCGTGACGGGAGTGCAGCGACTCAACCAGGAACTGAAAGCGTACGCGGGGAGGAGGAGCATGTTGAGGCCGGGTCTGTTTGCTGATATTTGTCAATATGCGCAAGAGTCTTTACCTGACAAATGGGGTTCTTGTACTGACTGAAGAGCGTTTGAAGTTTGAGGCCCTTGGCAGAGGCCAGGGCTCTGATCTGAGTGTAGGCGGCGACCGACACCGGCGCTGACTTGGACAGCAAACAGTGGAGCAGCCGCAGGAGGGAGAAGGACACCAGACTACCCTGAGAGGCTCTGACAGAGGAGTGAAGAAACAAACATTCATTCATTCATTCATTTTCTGTACCGCTTATCCTCATTAGGGTCACGGGGATGCTGGAGCCTATCCCAGCTGGCTTTGGGCGAGAGGCGGGGTACACCCTGGACTGGTCGCCAGTCAATCGCAGGGCAAGAAACAAACATGTGACATTTAAATATTTTTCACTGGGGGAAAAAGTCTGTACTGCTTGCTACTAAAACGACATTCTCTTTCCTCAATACAAGTTCATTCACGTAAAATTCTGACTTGTTTTTTGCAAGAATCCAACTTTTTGGTCTTAATATTTTTACTTTATTTTCATTGAATGACAGCAGTTTTGTCCATCTTTAATTTTCCAACTATTTCAACATTGTTCTTGTAAATTTTATTCTTGTAATTATGACTTTATTCCCATAATATTTGGATTTTATTCTCATATTTAACTTCTTTAATTTTCCAAAAATTACAAGTTTATTCTGCTGCTTGTTTTTCCTTTAAACGTTTCAAAAATCATGTATTCTTTCTTTAGTATTTCAAGTTTATGCTAGTAAAATGATGTTACTTTCCCTCATATCACAATATTATCCTAGTAAAGTTATTTTTTTAAACTTTTTTCTCTAAATATTTTGACTTTATTTTTGTAAAAAGCACTTTAAACTCCCAGGATATTGTCTTATCATTTTTAATAATTGTAATTAGTGTAAAGGCGACTATAGGGGTGTTACTGCATGCCTAGAGGGCTCTAATAATATTAAAAACTTAGAAGGCGGTAAATACTGTAGGTTATCTATGCTCTAACGACAATTATATTTGATTTATAAATAAGGAATCATATTTTGTGGAAATTCACACACATCATGGTTGGGTCAATAACCAGTTGACCGTGATAAATGAGGCATTACTGTATACATATTTCTGGGTGGAAAAAAAATTTCAAACAGTTCTCAAATAAGTTGACTTACAGTATATTCAAGGTGGTCTTATACTGGGGTCAATATGAAGTATACCTGCCGATCTCCCCGGTGGTGAGGATGAGAGTGTGGCGCAGGTCCTCATCTTGCTTGAGTTTTGCGTTATTGAAGGCCTCCTGGAGACGCGCAACCAGCAGCTAAAACAGCAAGAGGGGCACACATTTGGTCAAAGAATCAAAAGTATCCCAGAAATAATACGGTAGGTCTTACCTCACCCACTGGGCCATCATTGGAGCTCTGCGTGGGCTCCGTGAGCAGGAAGCGCACCGATTGGCTGAAGCCGGTTCTGACACCTGGATCGGAATCCTCCATGAGGCTAGTCAGTGCGGAGAGCACTTCCCGGGAGTCGCTGTCGTCGCCGGCCAGACTGATGTGTTGGCAGAGGTGAGGCAGCGCTTCCAGGAACGCTATTTATGCCGAAGAAAAAAATATATTAATACTGTGAATGCTCTCAATCATGGCTGAGTGTTTATTTACCTAAATCGCAAAAATGATGCGGTCGCTAATTGGAGTAAATGTCATTTCCCAAATTCGTAAACACATACTGTATTTATACACATATGTACGTAAAACAAATAATGATTGGGAGTGCATGAGAAAGTTGTAAGGACCACATGGTCATTTAGTAACACCTATATTGCACAACACGGCCAGAACAGAACCAATGTTGTGATAGCAGTTAGGAGAAAACCGCTCTGCCAGCATTTGGAGCGCTGATTCCATCAATGACAACAAAAGTACAACAAGTCTAACGCACAAAGAGGTAGATAACCCCGCTGGATGCTCACTGTACTTCAAATCCAGCTACTGCCATCTTGTGTGAGTTGACAAAAAAATATAAAAAACAACATCAGGGGTTTGCTTACAGCCGCAGCTGTTAAGGCCGAGGTTTTGGGCATTAATTAAAGACCCTGGTGGTTATTTGCTTAATTGAAGCGCCAAAATGTCTGTGAAGCACCTTGTTTTACGCTACTTGGGGCTTGTGGTTGGAGCAGGGGAAGAAAGGGTTTGAAAAATGACGCTTTCAGGGACGGAAGAGCATTCCCAGCATGCTCTGCGGCAAGATCCAGGCGGACGCATACGAGCCCTTCCGAAGAAGCCGCTTCCGCGCACGTGTCGCTGAGCTGCGAGAGGCCGGACTTGATGCAGCTCAGTTGTCCGACTATCCTGGCAAGTTCCCTCTTCACCTGCTCTGAAGGGTCTTCCAACCTGGGCCTGTAGATAAGCAGAGATGCGTCGCTATGTCATTGTATGGACAACACCAATGAATTAAAAGCACACAAAGACGCACTGTAGAGCGCTGTCCATGAGGTTCTGGTGGGCCTTTCCGAGGTGGTGAAGAAGAACGGGGAAGGCTCCGACCGCCGCCGCTCTCACCGCCTCGTCTCGACTTTGCAGCGCCGCAGAGAAGACGCAGGCACGCCAACCCTCACACACGCCGGGACGTAGGCGGGCCAGAAGCGAGACACACTGCGTCTGCACCTCGCTTGCTGGAAATACACACACACAAACAACAGAACATACATATTTTCCAGTTAAATAAGCCTCAGTCAGAAGGTAGCAGCAAAGAGCATGGCGATAACCATAGAACAGGAAGTGGAACTTACTTTGCATAGTAGGGTCTGGCTGGTACATTGTGAGCATATGTGATATTTAGGTGGTAGTGAAGTAGTTTTACTTATTTTTGTTATACTTAATGTGATTATACGGTGGTTAACAAAAGAGGATAAAACATAGTTGGTATACATGGTATGCATATCTGTCCGTGTATTAAATTAAATTAGTGAAATCAGGATTTAGGTTGATATATATAAATATAATCATGATAATAATAAATCAGGATGTAGGTTGATATGTATGAATAGCTGAACGATACTAATACATCAGGATTTAAGTTGATACATATGAATATAATAATGCATCAGGATTTAGGTTGATATGTATGAATGTAATAATGACAATAATAAATCTGGATTTATGTTGATATGTATGAATATAATAATGACAATAATACATCAGGATTTAGGTTGATATGTATGAATATAATATTGACAATAATAAATCAGGATTTATGTTGGTATGTATGAATATAATAATGACAATCATAATGTTAATGGCCATAATCAAGCAAGTAAATGATGCTTCCAAAATAGGAGTAGACGATGTATAAGCAATCTATGTACTGTGTGATGTATTCTTAATTAATAGAATACACTGCAATAAAAAAAGATCATATTACATAATGTCTATGAATGATCATGAGCCAATGGTAAACAAATGGTCATGCAGTTAGTACATGCTACAAGGAGATTAGTAGACAGCCTGTTATGTTGGACTTACATTGTTATGAGTAAACGACCCTTCTGTTGTAATGATATCTAATAGTACATAAAACACCAGGTAACTTCTTTTATCATTCATGTACTGAGACAGAACCATTTCTTTGTATCTTGATTTAAATAGATGAATATTTACATACACACACAAACTTTTTCTGGTGGTTCTCATTGCTTGAATTTAACAACGTTACCACATCCCTCTCCGACCGCCACCAAACATTCATTCACACTCAAACACCGCCGTGTGTATATTGAAACCCCAACCTTCCGGTTTCTGGGCAAACTGCTCCGCCTCCTGAGCCGCTGGCGACATCAGGAGTGTGTTATCAAATGACATCCCTGCCTTGTACTCACAAAAGCAGAAGCGGAGCCTCTGCGCCAAAACGGGCACCCAGGAGGGGAACTCGCAACTTTTGAAGGCTGTGGCCGACCTGAGATCCGGCACCCATGGGAGCGACAGAAGCGCACACGTGCGACGCCCGAGGCCCTCCTCGCCGTGGCTGCAGCCTGCACGTAAAACACCCCGGACTGCCACTTCATTAACTACACAATAGAAAGCCAAAGACAGTAAAAACGTGTTTGTATGCTCACTAGTCAGGTAGATGATACAGTCAAGGACTCCAACAGTGATCTGGACAGCAGACTGGTAGTAGTTCTGGTTCGAGACTGGCTTTGCTCCGCCCTCCAACACTGACTGGCAGCTCTTTAGTGACCTGCCCAAGTTCTCAGCAGACACCCAAAGGAGAGGTCTGAGCGATTGAAGAAGGGTTAGAGTCTCCTGATGAGTCGGTCGTGTGTGTGTGATTGTGCCTCACCTGCTGGGTAAAACGCAAATGGCCGCCAGACGGAGGATGAGCGCCAGGCCGCGCAGAGCAGACAGAACCTCCGTGGTCTCGGCCTCCAAAGGGTCAGCGTTCAAGAGCGCCAACAGCTCCTCCAGCCGACTGCTGACCACACCCCAAACCTGACTGCGAGCGTGCATGTCCACCTCGCTAAAAGACGCAAACATCAAACTTGACTTTAATCTTTTTGTTCCCGGAAAAGTCCATTTGTCTCACTTGGACGTTGCTTTTGCCGTCTTTCTGATGCCATCGGTGGCGACTTTGCGGACTTTCTTGGCAACCGTCTCCTCATCCTCCGCCTGCCGCGTCACCAAAGCAACCTCCGCTTTGAGAGCAGCTCGGAGAAAGCCCTCGGCGCACTGCGGGACACGTAAGAGGCGTTTCAGTCAAGGTTTTCCAACCAGTGCTTCTCAAACTGTGTGTGGTGCCAGCAACTCAAAACACTGGTTTGTACAAACAAATAAACTAACAGTACAACTTCTCATTAGTACTTTAGGCGTGAATAATTTTCTGTACCCTACAAGGAGCGTGAGGGAAAATTGAGAAGTAATGAAATTTGTCTTTTAATCATACACTGCATTAATTATAAGCAACATTTCAAAATAGACATTATCTCAATACATCTAAATTGCTTTGTTGAATATTGTATCATTTTCTACAAAAAGTATTTGTATAAAATACATTTCCTTTACATTATTTTTTGTTACAATTTTGCAGTAATTAATACATTCTGAATTATATTTTTAGACTACTTATCTACTATCGTAAGGTTTGTGAAAATTGTTTATTTTTCATTTGTTTTTGTTATATTAGTTGTTATATTTACTATACTATAACATATATATTAATAATTATATATGCATATACAGTGGTGTGAAAAACTGTTTGCCCCCTTCCTGACCAGCAAATCCACCTCTGAATGGCTGAAGAAAAACAAAATGAAGACTTTGGAGTGGCCTAGTCAAAGTCCTGACCTGAATCCCATTTAGATGCTGTGGCATGACCTTAAGAAGGCACTTCATGCTAGAAAAGCCTCAAATAAAGCTGAATTACAACAATTCTGCAAAGATGAGTGGGCCAAAATTCCTCCAGAGCGCTGTAAAAGACTTTTTGCAAGTTATGGCAAACGTTTGATTGCAGTTTTTGCTGCTTAAGGGTGCCCAACCAGTTATTAGGTGCAGGGGCAATGACTTTTTCCACACAGGGCTATGTGGGTTTGGATTTTTTTCTCCCTAAATAATAAAAACATTCATTTAAAAACAGCATTTTGTGTTTACTTGTGTTATCTTTGACTAATATTAAAATGTATTTGATGATCAGAAACATTTTGTGTGACAAACATGCAAAAGAATAAAAAGTCAGGAAGGGGGCAAATAGTTTTTCACACCACTGTACACACACACACACATATAGTAATATAGTGTAGTAAATTACTATGATGTATATAGTAACTAGTAGTAACTGTATATAATAACCGTATATAGTAACTAATTACTACTTAACTTAATTACTATAATTACTACTTTAGGAAAAGACAGGAGGGAGAGCTGGAGGTAGCAGAGATGAAAATGCTGAGGTTCTCTTTGGGTGTGACCAGGATGAACAGGATCAGCAATGAGTACATTAATCCCTCGCCATATCGTTCACCCATCCGACCTCGGTACATCGCGGATTAAAAAATATATTGTATACGTAAAATCTATATTGCGGACTGCTCTTTATATTGCGGGTTTCTGAAGAGATACATCATATATTTTTTTCCAATTTTCATAATTTTTACAAAATTATGGGTATTATGGGCATGGGTATTATAATTATGTAAACAGGGTTTACAAAAGCTTAAATTTATAAAGCTAAAAAAAAGAATAGAAAAAATGATTAAAAAAATATCCCTTAGATTTATATACTCTACTTCCTATCGCGGTGGTGTCTGGAAGCTAACACTGGCGATAGACGAGGGATTGCTGTACATCAGAGGGACACTGGGACCAAAGTGGAAAAGTGAGGTTGCAGGAAGAAGAGATAAAGAAGGTGGACGATTTTAAGTACTTAGGGTCAACAGTCCAGAGCAATGGAGAGTGGGGAAAAGAGGTGAAGAAGCATGTGCAGGCAGGAAGAAATGGGTGGAGAAAAGTGTCAGGTGTGATAGAGTTTCAGAAAAAATGAAAAAGAAGGTGTACAAAACTGTGGCGAGACCACCGATTTTTGGTTTAGAGACAATGCCGCTGAGGAAAAGACAGGAGGCAGAGCTGGAGGTAGCAGAGATGAAGATGCTGAGGTTCTCCTTGGGTGTGACCAGAATGGACAGGATCAGGAACGAGTACATCAGAGGGACAGCACATGTTAGAGGTTTTGGAGATAAAGTTAGACTGAGATGGTTCAGACATGTCCTGAGGAAGGAGAGTGAATAGATTAAGATTTCTTAGACAAGCATCATTGATCAGCACTGTCTTAGAATCAGCATCATTAATCTGTGTGTGTAATCGGAAGAAAAGATCTGACTCACTTGGGGGAAAACGGTTTAACCTCAGCTGCTGATTTGCAAGTATCAGTCGTTAGAACTCTTTTAGGCAGACAAGTGAATATCCCGTCCCATGTCAGAAAGGGATGCGCCGATTGCGAATACATGAACCCTTACGTGAAGAAGAAACCATACCTCAGCTTGGTTCTCTGCTCCCAGGGTGCCTGCCAGCGCTCCGCAGACCTCCGCGACCCGCCGCCTCTGCGGCAGACTGCCGTTCTCGTGTCCCGCCGTGACGAACAGCGTGAAGCCAAACAAGTGGCACAGCGACTGCGCCACCTCCGTCCCCAGACCTCCGTCCTCGCCGAGGGCGCAAACGCAATCAAAGAGCTGTGCGAGATATATGGGTTCAAAGTTTGTGCGAACGTCACCCGGCGAGCGAAACACGCGTTGTGTCAGGAGAAGCAGCTCTCCGTCGTACGGCTGCTGCGCACTCGGCGTGCACTCGTGCGTCTCCAGCACATGAAGGAAGGCGGCGAAGAACTCGTGTCCCTGCGCCTCTGGAAAGCCCCCCAGCTCCACAAGCTGCCTCAGCATCACCATGGCAACCTTCCTCAGCCGGATGTTGCCGTTGGCCAGGACGGAGCAAGCGGTTTCCCACGCATCCCTGAGGTCGCCGGGGGAAACGACTCCCCTCAGAGCGTCGGTTAAAACGCTCATTGTCGCGGCGGTGAGCGTCTCCAAGGCCGAAGGTGAGTTGAGTACTAGAGGTGACGGTGTGAGGTAGGTGCACCCCGGTGAGACGGCAAAGGCGGCGAGCGCCGTGGGCCACCGGCCGGGCATGCGATTCCCCGCGAGGGAGGCGACGTGAGCGCACAAGATGTCGCTGAGTTCCCGCGCCAGGAGGGTGAGCTCCCGTGAAAGGCTGCTGAAGATAACGGGCGCCCTAAACTTCAGGGAGTTCATCAGGTAGCAGAGCACGGCGCAGACTCGCCCGTGGATGACGTCGCAGTCGGGAGCAGCTGCCACGCGCAGCAAACGCATCGCCACCCACTTGCTGAAGTCTGGAGACAAGAACGGATGTCACAGATTGCCGTTACCGATTAATCTTCTCAAAAAGCATTGCGCGGTTCTCCTACCGGTGCAGCTCTGTGTGGCGTCCGGGTACTCGGCAGGCTGGCAGGCGGGGTTGGCGAACATGAGCGATGACGATTTGATGATGTGCTGCACAAAGTCCAGCAGCATCACACAGGCGGGCTCTGATGTGGACTTCTTGTTCAGCCCCAGAGACACTGAAAAGGAAAAAACGTGGTTCCCCAAGAAAAAGACGAGGTGTGCGACGAGGCAGGCAGGAATACAAGAATAAAAAGCCGAATTGTCTTTAAATCCTCTCATCCTGTAAATAAAATGTATTTGCGGAGGACTACTTTAAATATAAGGTTTGTTTGAGTACTTTGTAATAAAAAACCAAAACAGTGAAACTGACATCGACATGTTAAACAGGTATACTTTATATCGGGCGTGGCCAAAAAATCTAAAAATGTAGTTTAATAAGAAAACAACAGAAAACATGAAAAAAAAAGTATAATGAATACATATTTTTAAAGATATTTTTAGTAATATATTTAATTTTATACATTTATTAATATATTATAATATGTTAAAATATATTATTTTGAATTACTATATTGACTATATATTATTAACATTATTACATTTTTAAATGTAATCTGATGGAACAAAGTCTTAATTAACAAATTATTATGAGGAAAAATAACAGAATATTAGTATCATAGAGTTGAAATATTAATTGTTTTTTTTAAACTGTAGTACTAAAAAAAAAAAAAAAACAAAGCTGTAATTTGGGGAAAATTAAGATGGGAAAAGGGTATGATGTAAAGTCACAAACCAAAAGTGTAAATAGTAGGAAATTAGAGAAACAAACAACAGAAATGGGGGGGGTAAAAAAAGTCGTAATTTTATGAGAACTAACAGTGTAGTATTATGGGGGAAAATAATGTAATTTAGTAGTAAAATTTAAATAAATTTTTTTTAAAATAAGTCGTAACATTTGGGGAAAACAACAGGCAAAATGAAATAATTTTTGGAAATGTAATTTTTGGAAAATTAGGTTGGGGGAAAGTTATAATTGGGGGAAAAGCTTTAATTTTACAAGAATAACGTTGTAATATTAAGAGAAAAAATTGGAGTATACATTTTAAATAAACAAAAAAAATTTATCTAATAATACATATATAATATGTAATATAATTATTATTATTATTATAACAAATAAAGTTTTATTTTTTGGAAAACAAATTTTGGAGAAAAGTAATAATGTTATGAGAATAAAGTCATCATACTATAGGAATAAAGTCATAATCACGATAAGAAAATTTACAGCAAAATGGGGGGAAAAAAAGCAACGGAAAAGGAAAAAAATGTAGAACTTAAATTAACTTAACTTTAACTTATAACATTATGGGGGAAAATAATGTCATTTTAACAATGATTTTTTAAAATATACATATACTGTATATAAGATGTAATATCAGGAAAGACGATGCAAAATCAAATGTACAATATTAGGGTAAAAAACAAGAAAAAATCAAATAAAGTTGTAATTTTTGGAAAATTAGGTTGACGGGAAAAATATCATAATCAGGGAAAAAAAGTCTTAATTTTGCAAGAATAATGTTATAATATTAAGAGAAAAAATAAATCATTTTAAATAAACAAAGTATGTTTTTCTGTAATACTATGTATATATTATGCATCATTATTAATTAGTAATATTATTATTACAAATAAAGTGTCAGTTTTTGGAAAATGGGGTTGGAGAAAAAGTAATTATGTTATTGTAGTTATGAGAATAAAGAATAATGAGAATAAATGAGAATAAAGTCACAATATTATAGGAATAAAGTCACAATTCTACAACAAATCTAAAAAAAAAAAAAACCAGAAATGGGGGTAAAAAAAATTGCAATTTTAGAATATTAACTTATTACGAGAGAAAAAATTGTAATTATAATAGTGACTAAATATATATATATGTTTTTTTTTATAAGTGGTAATATTCGGAAAAGCCAACAATGCCAACAAATGGTTGAGTTTATCGCATCACCTGCATCCGCGTTGGTCAGGATCCTGTCGATGAACTGACACAGGATCTGTCGCGGTTTCTGCACCGCCTCGTCGTACTCGCCCGCACCGGCGCTGAAGTGACAGCAACATCAGCAATTAACGCTGTCGTGATTAATCCTAATATATCTAGACAAATGTCGCTTTTAACGCGTGGTTCACGCCGACATTCGAGAACGTGCTGTAGCTAGCATAGCCGTTAGCCGGCAGGCTCACCTCGCAAGCTCCTGGAGAGCCGGTATCATCGCAGACATCTCTAGCCCCTCCATGGCCGGCAAAACGAATGTTTTGTGCGCTTGAAATCAATTTTAGGACGTCATATTTAAGAGTTAGCGGGGTTTGAAACAGCACATCCGCACAGAGTCAAGACGGCTGTTTTGGTACGGCGGCTGGCGCGGGTCACGCAGTCGTGACGTCATGACGGCTGTTTTGGTACGGCGACTGCCGAGGGTCAAAGAGGCGTGGCAAGCGCGCGTGCCTGTTGTGTACACTTTCACCACATCATAACCTGCAATAATACTTCATTAACACGTTCTGTCGTCATTAATAACAAATAGATACCTTTGGAGAGTTATATATGTTATATATGCATATCTATTACATTTTTCTAAATAAAAACCTGTTATTTTCTCTATCTTGTCAGACAGATAGGTAGCTCTTAATAGTCTATACTGTATTTTAAATAATTTAGCTTTTATCTTACATTATTTTATATCACATTACATCGTATTTAAAATTAATCACTGCCACACAATTCCAAGCTAAAAAAACTGACTACAGTTGTGTAATTTTTTGTGTGAAGCTTTATCATTCGATGCCATATTTAACATGTAAGGACCAGCAAAAGTCAAAATCTGCTTTTGTCCTATCCGCCCATGTCCAAGTAAAAAAAAATTGTTGAAAATTAAAATTTAAAGGGGAAAAAAATCAAAACAATCACAAGCGTTATCAAATTCTAGGAATGAAAAATGCCGTTCAAACGGATGCAGTGTGGGTTTATGTTTTAATGACTATTCAAATAAATCAAATCAGAAATGGCAAATTGAGTCGCATCTCAGCAGATGTTTCTGGGTGGTTTCAGCGGTGGGCCTTTTTTAAAAACGTGGCCCATGAGGCAGGCGAACACCGTCAGCACCATCTTGGGGTTCACCTCCACCAAATCATCTGGAAGAGCGTAGACGCGGGCTCCGATCTTGCGAGCCAGTGAGATGGCGTATCTGGAACGAAGTGGGGGGGGGGGGGGGGGGGGGGTGCAAGAGAGGCAATGAATGAAGATGGCGGCGAGGACATTCGTACGTTTTGTGCGAGCTGCATCTGGTACTTGGCATTGTTGACTTTGTCGGCATTCTTCAGCACTCCTCTCTCTGGTCTCTTCACCATGTCCCACTTTACCGTACCCGGAGCGATGACGTCGATGAGGTCAATCACCGGCAGGCTGGTGCTGATGTGGAGGTCCTGAGGGAACACAAAGGGGCAGCCATCGTACGCGCACGCTCACATGGCGGACTTTAACACACACACACACCTTGAAGCTGCTGATCTTAGTGTCCTTGCGTTTTTGACTCAGGGTGGTGTTGACCCAGTTGAGGATGATCTGCTCTCCAACTCTCTCGCCATCACCCAGGTCTGACAACACCAGCATTGTGTATCTGCCGTTTAGTGAAAACAAAAACATGTACGCTGTTGCCTTTTTTTATTACTGAATGTTGCAGGCAGGGGTGTCCAAAGTGCGGTCCAGGGGCCATTTGTTACCCGGAGCTGTGTTTTTATTGGCCCATAGTACATTCTAAAAGTATAATTTATCAAGAAAACTATGAATAATATTTAAAAAAAACTGAAAAAAATCAAGAATCATCTGTAGTGTTACAATAATAATAGAAAACAAGTTGTAAGCTAGCAATTATCATTTAAGTAGCATTTAGTTGCAATATTAAGGAAAAAATACATTATTTGTAATGCCATAATATAATGAGAAACAAAACAACAAAGTTGCAGAAAACACGATAATGTTACCAGAATACGGTCAATTATTATGGGAAAAAAATAATTAAATAATTATGAGGGAAACAAAATTACAAGAACAAAGCAGAAATGGTTTGTTTTTTTTAAATCAACAACAAACAAAAACCATTAGAGTAAAGGACAAAATTGCTGTAATTTTGCAAGAATACAGTCAGAATGGTAAGAGAAAAATATTATATTCTAATGAGAAAAAAAGTATGGAAATATACTTCTAATATTAGGAGCAAAAATACTATCATTTTAGTAGCATAGTGTTGAAATATTCATATATTCATTTTCTATGCAGCTTATCTCATTAGGGTAGTGGGTATGCTGGAGCCTATCCCAGCTGGCTTGGGCGAGAGGCGGGGGACACCCTGGACTGGTCGCCAGCCAATCGCAGGGCACATACAGACAAACATTCACACTCTAATGGACAATTTAGAGTCGCCAATTAACCTAAGATGCATGTTTTTGGAATGTGGGAAGAAAACCAGAGTAACCAAAGAAAAGCCACACCCACACAGGGATTTCCAACGGACAACCTCCTGACTGAAACAAAGTAAAATTACCAAAGAAATGTAAGAAACTTAAGTTGTAGTACTACGAGAAACAGAAACAAAACAAAAAAATAGTTGCCATTTCCAGAAATTAGATTGGGGAAAAAGTTAAGAATATTATGGAAACAAAGTCATAATATTTAAATATTTCAAAACGCCAATTTACAAAGATTATTTAAGAAGAATGTTGAAATATTTGGAAAAGTCTCCCCAAAAAACAACAGCAAAAATGTGAAAAAAGATCAAACAGCAAAGTTCATACTAATCGATGTTTTTTCACCTGCATCGCAAAGCTGAGATGCATTTTTTTCTTGAAATACTTTTACTAAATATCAATTTTATGAAATATCAAAGCGGCCCTTGCATCCTTTCAGTTTTCAGTATGTGACCCTTGGTGGAAAAAGTTTGGCCACCCCTGGTTTCAGGTATGGCAACATTCTCTGTAATATGCATGCCAGGCCAGTAGTTGGCGCTGTCACCTTGTCAAGAAACTACACCAACTTTTTGAACCTTTCAAATAGCAGAAATCGGAACCCGCAAAGTGTGTTAGTTTGTTTTTTTTATCTCCCATTCTCTTGTTTTCAATTATCTTCTCATAATTATGACTTTATTCTCGTAATATCAAATTTTTTCTTAATGCTACTAAAATAAACCTAATAACCTTGTAATTGTCTGGAACCTAATTTCCCAATTAGGGAATAACAACTTTTTTCATTTCTGTATTTCTGCTCAAATTTAAATTCTAAAAAAATTAAAATAATTTCCCCCAAGGAAAAACAAACAACACACCTCCGCATGAGCTGCCAAACCAGCGCCAAGGTGTGCATGGGGCTTCCCTCGTTCAAATTCTCCCCGCCGATGCCAACGAGGGAGAAGTGAGCCACGTTCCTGCCCAGGCCTACGGCGTAGTTGCAGTTCTCCAGCTTCAAAAGCAAACCCAAAACAACGTCTCATTCACTGGCCATCGCTCCAGTTAGACATCGGCGTTGTCGTAACCTTCTTCATGTTTGCCCCCAGGGCGGGGTAAGGTGGCCGGTTGACTTTCTTCCAGTTGACGGGAACGTTGACTTTCTCGTAGAGCTGTAGGATGACCAGACCGTCGCAAAGGTCGCTGTGTGAAACATGAGCTAAGTGTAAGTGTAAAAGTAAAAAAGGACAATAAGGAAGACAAATACAATAAAATGTAATAATAAAAACATAACAAAATATATACATGTACAGTTATGACTATTCAAGTAAAAAGTTAAATAAATGAATACATTTTGTAATAATAAAATATATGAAATTAACGACATATAATTAATAATAGCTATAAAACAAAATTAGTAAAAATCCTACATCAATACAATTTAAAATAAATTGTCACCAGAGTAAAAATTTGCATGGAAAGGCACAAAATATAAATAGTGGATGTAAATTAAGCAGTGATGAAGGAAAGAAAAGATAGAAAGAAGGTTGCTAAAAAAAGGTTCTAATAAAGCAAAAAGTCAAAATATGGAATATGAATAAGGATGAACAAATACGTGAATTTTGTTATAATTAAGAGTAAATCAACACACATACAGAAATAATCATCAGTATAAAATGAAATATTGCAAACCAAACATATCTTTATTTAGTTATGTTTCTCATAATATTATGACATTTTTAAAAATATTTTAACTTTAGGCTACTAAAATTACATTATTTAAAATTAATAATACAATGTGTAATATTCATTATTAAAATAATGTATTAAGTTAATTGTAAATACATTAATTATATCAATTTTTAATAATATTTAATATTACTTATTGTGCCGGTCCCAAGCCCGAATAAATACAGAGGGTTGTGTCAGGAAGGGCATCCGACGTAAAACTTTGCCAAACCAGAACATGCTAATCAGACAAATGACTTCCATACCGGATCGCACGTGGCCCGGTTTAACAACGCCCGCCACCGGCGCTGTTCACCGACAGGGTGCCGGTGGAAAATGGATGACTGTTGGCCGAAGAAGGAGAGGAGGAAGGTTTGTCCGTAGGAGGAGAGAGAAGAGGAATGCTAAGAGTCTAGAACTAAGAGTTGGGACTTTGAATGTTGGAACTATGACAGGAAAAGGTAGAGAATTAGTTGACACGATGCAGAGGAGGAAGGTAGACATATTGTGTGTCCAGGAGACCAGGTGGAACGGTAGCAAGGCTAGAAGCTTAGGAGCAGGGTTCAAGCTGTTCTATCATGTAGATAGGAAGAGAAACGGAGTAGGGGTGATTTTGAAGGAGGAGTTTGCTAGCAACGTCCTGGAGGTAAAAAGAGTGTCAGATAGAGTGATGAGCCTGAAGCTAGAAATCGAAGGTGTGATGTTCAATGTTGTTAGTGGGTATGCTCCACAGGTAGGATATGAGATGGAGGAAAAAGAGAAATTCTGGTCACACCGCAATGAAGTGATGCAGAACATCCCCAGAAGTGAGAGAGTTGTCATTGGTGCGGACCTCAATGTGCATGTTGGTGCAGGAAACAGAGATGATGAGGAGGTGATGGGCAAGTTTGGTATCCAGGAGAGGAACGCAGAAGGACAGATGGTGGTCGACTTTGCAAAAAGGATGGAAATGGCTGTAGTGAATACTTTCTTCCAGAAGAGACAGGAACATAGGGTGACCTATAAGAGTGGCGGTAGGAGCACACAGGGGGACAACATCTTGTGTAGAAGGTGTAACCTGAAGGAGGTCAGTGACTGGAAAGCAGTGGTAGGTGAGAGTGTAGCCAGACAGCATAGGATGGTGGTGTGTAGGATGACTCTAGTGGTGAGAAGGATGAAGAGGGTAAAGAAGGTAGTGTTAATATTATTAAAATAATGTAATAATTTAATTTAAAATACATTAACTCCGTTAGTTTTAATATTAATTAATATGAATTATTAATTTATTATCAATACTGCAACTTTTTGCTCTTTAAAATACCACTTTTTTGCTCTTGATACTTTCACTTTATTCTTGTAAAATTACTTTTTATCATTATTATTTCAAATGCCGTCTTGGAAATGTGAAACAATTAGGACTTTATTGCCATAATATTTTGACTTTATTCTCGTGGCCTTTTACATTTGTCAACTTGTTTTGATTTTGTTCTTAAAATACTGTAACAACAATATTCATGTAAAATTACTTTTTCTTGTTAGATCACAACTCTTTTTTTGTACAAATTTGACTTTATTCTTGTAAAATGACTACTGATTTTGTTGATAGATTGTTATTGATTTTGTTTACAATTGAATGGCCCTCTGACTGCACTTTGAGCACCCCTGAAATAAAGAAAGAAATGAAGAAGTTGGGAAAAATACCGATAAGCAAATAGGAGTATAGCATGAACAGAATAAATAATACTAATAATTGTTGCAGTAAAAAAAAAAAAAAAGCAACAGTGACCTACTGGTACATGTGGTTCACGTATGGATTCACACCCAGAGAATTGATCCAGTTACGGAAGGTCTTCTCCTCTCTGCTCTCGGCTGTAACGACACGAAGATGTCAGCATCGGTTTGGCACGCGAAGGTACGACAACCGATCCACGTGACGTGCACTCACGCTCAAGACGGGCGGCCTCCGTGCCGTTGAGCTGCGACTTCTGCAGAGCCGGGTGCGAGTTGAACAGGTTGGCCACAAAGGCTAAGTTGAGTTTGCTGTTCCCGGACGTGACGTCTTGAGGGCTCACAAACTGCCTGCAGTCCAGACGGGCCGCTTGTTGCAGCATCAGCTCGGCCCTTTGGTTCAAGTCCCGCTCCTGCAGCGTCCACAAGGACAGACGCCGTGAATTAGGACCATTGCACGAGGTTCCGTGCAAAACCTGGGAGTGGTTTACATTTTTGCAGCAGAGCACTCTTGTCATTTAGAAAATCTTTGACTAGCATTTTTGCAGCAGGTTCTTTAAAAGACAAGAGGCTCCTGTCATTTAAAAGATCTTTGACTGGTGTTTTTGTAGTAGGTCCTTCAAAACATCAGAGGCTCCTGTTATACAGAGAATCCTTGACTGGTGTTTATGTAGTCAGTTCTTAAAAACAGCAGCGGATTACCGTTGTAAATAAAGATCTTTGACGCATTTTTCTGCAGCAAATTCCTGCAAAAAGCGGCACATTCTTATAATTTATAGGATCTTTGACTTGCGGTTTTTGCAGTAGGTACTTAAAAACAGCAGAGCATTCACATCATCTAGAGCATTTTTGGCTCGTTTTTGCTGTAGGTCCTCAATAACAGCAGAGGATCTTTGACTTGTCTTTTTGCAGCATATTTCTAAAAACAGCAGGGCATTCATGGTATTTTCAGGATCTCTGAATAGTGTTTTTGCAGTAGGTGCTAAAAATAGCCCAACACTCCTGTCATGTAGTGGATCGTTGACTTGCATTTTGCAGTCAACAGCAAAGCGCTAATTTCACATGGAGGATCTTTGACTAGTGTTTTTGCAGCACATTTTTAAACACAGCAGAGCATTCATGACATTTACAGGATCTTTGAATTGTGTTTTTGTAGCAAATTCCTAAAAACAGCAGAGTATTCATCAAATTTAGAGAATCTTTGACTAGTTTTTGCTGTAGTTCCTCAATAACAGCAGAGCACTAATAGGATATTTGACTCGTGTTTTCGCAGCAAATTCCAAACACAGCAAAGCACTCATGTAAGTTAGAGTATCTTTGAATAGTGTTTTTGCAACAAATTCCCAATAACAGGAAAGTGTTTTTGTAAGGTAGAGGATTTTTGCAGTAGGTCCTCAAAAATAACATAGCATTAGTATCACATAGTATCTTTGACAATTTACATTCCTAAAAACAGCACTTTTCATGTTATTTAGAGAATCTTTGACTAGTGTTTTCCCAGTAGGTGCTAGAAGAAAGCAGAGCACTCCTATCATATAGGGGATCTTTGACCTGCATTTTGCAGCAGTTCCTTAAAAACGACAGAGCCCTCCTGCCATACAGAGGATCTTTGACATGCATTTTGCAGTGCGATCTTAAACCATATAGATAATCTTTGACTTGCTCTTGAAGCGCTCTTGTCATATAAAGGATCGTTGACTGGTTTGTGCATGCTTTGTGACTCACATTCAGTCCGCTCATGTCGATCTTGATGCTCCTGTAGTCGTGCTCTCCATGGGGAGCGATCTGGTCCAGCAGGTAGAAGTAAGCCCGAGAGTCCTGCAAACGATGCAAGAAGGCTGAGTTCCAACACGGCCACTTGTGCGTGTAAAAGTGTGTGTCCTCTATGGGGAACCTTGATGTCCTCGCTGAAGTTGTTGATGGGTTTTGTGCCGGCGTCGTGCAGGTGGTAATTGACCCAGCGAAGCAGCAAGTCCTCGGGAGAGACGGACAGTAGATGGTCCACGCTTTCTCCTTCGGTCAGGAGGCAAATCATGCCTACCAACACAGAGTCACATGGATCACTAACAACAGCAATATGGTTCCATCACTGGACCACATCTGAGGTTGAAAATCGAAAACTTTATGCCCTCTATACAGGTGTGTGTGTGTGTCTATGCTGACCTTCGTTTCTGCTGATTTCAATATCAGCAAAGAGGCCGATTTTGATGATCTGCCAGAATAATCCCAGAACCAGATGGGGTTTCCCAACCATCAGATCGAGGGCGTCGATGTTCACCACCGTGCAGCCGATGGCCGAGGCGGAGTTCAGTGCGAGGACCAGATTTTCCTAAAAAGTCCAAATAATTACATAAATTCAGTGTAAAAACATGCAGGTTCATTAAATTGTGCACGGCTGTGAATGTGCTTCATTTCATTTGAATGCATTGAAATAGCCACCCTCCTTTTAGTGTTCCTTAACAAAACCAAATGTTAAGAAGGTCCATATAAAATGACTGTTTTGGAGAAGGAAATGTCGGAGACGCTAAATTGTTCACAGAGATTTCATTGATTTGGATGTCAAAGCCTCTCTCCTTTTCCCTACTTTTGATTATCAGACAACCAAAAGGTAATTTAATACATTTTTCCATTCCATTTTCTTCCACTTATCCGGGTCCGGGTCGCGGAGGCAGCAGTCTCAGTAGCGAAGTCCAAACTTCCTGGTCTCCGCCCACCATGGGGGGACAGCAAGACATTCTCAGGCCAGCTGTGATACATAATCCTTTCAGCGTGTCCGGGGTCTTCTCCCGGTTGGATATGCCTGGAACACCTCACCAGGGAGGGTTCGGGAGACATTCGGACTAGATGCCTGAGCCACCACAACTGGCTCCTTTTGATGTGAATTTATTTTTTATTTATTTTACATTTAATTTAAAAAAAAATTTTAATATTTTTTTACATTTTTGGTGTATTTTTTTAATGTAATCAATTTGTGTACTCTTTTATATATGCAAATGTGAGAAATAATTCATTGTCCAAATTAAAATAAATTAAATTAGAATAACAAATTTAATTAAATTATATTTGATTTAATTTTATTAATTAAATTTTATGATTATTTTTTATAATTTGTTTTCAATTTAAAATTTGTAATTATTTTTCCAAATTAAATTGCAGTATTTAAATCATTATTAATTATGTTTATTAAATTAAGTAACTTAATTTAATTTGGACAATTCGTTAATTATTTTACTGCCATATCTTATTATACGTGTGTAGATAAATTTACCTTAATAGATGGAAACCTCAGAATCAAATAATAATAACATTTGCGTTACGTTACTTTGCTTCATGTCACTTCAAGTAACGTTGCTTTGCTTCTTTCTGTTTTGCTTCATGTCATTTTACTTTACTTTTTCAAGCCCAAAAAGAGTGCGTAGAGATGGACTCTTGCGCATATACAAATGTCAGAATTACACAATAAAAGGTTAATATTTTACAGCATCTTTTGCAGACGCCAGCTTTATGTCCCTCGCGGTTCCCGTAATATGTGTTGTCTTATTGTTGACGATCAATGCATAAAAAGGTGACTTTATGCTTTGTGCGTCATGAAAAGAAGATGATGGTACGTGTTGTTTGTGCTGATGGCGTGTGGCGGCACGCACTCACAGTCATTGTGAAGGTGGTGAGCTTCTTGGTGTTGATGACTCTCTCGTCGATGGTGTCGGGCTGAGACAGGTTGATCATTTTGCTGCAAGAGAGCCGGCGGCGAGCATGTCAAGCAGGTGCGTGAATTGTGGTGACAAAAAATTGTTATTGGCATGTTCAGGACACTTTTTTTTGCAATTCCCTCCATCTGTGGTAGACAGTCTACAGCATGTAACAGCAGCTCCGTAGATATTGCATGCTGTCTAAGACTGCGACCACACTTGTGGTCCAAACAAACATTTCTAAAAATGAATTTTGGGGCAGTACCAGAGGCTTGTAAAATATACTTCTAAAGAGCTGCCATGACGTATTATGTGGTGTAGCTACTAAGTTTCCAGAGTGAAGTACATGTACCCCTAGGGGTACACAGATTGCCACCGGAGTAAACATTTAAAATGACTTGACTACATTAGGGCTAAACACATAGATTTACGTAATGTCCTCGAATGCCTCATGATCAGCCACAAGCTTCTAAAATATATTTCTAAAGAGCTTTCATGACATATTACATGATGTAACACAAATATTCAAAATTTAAATACCCTGATTATTTTTCTATTCTGCTATATTTACCATCTTAGATTTCACCAAAAGCTTCTAAAAATATACTTTTAAAGAACGCCACACAGCAGAGCAAATAGAGACGCACTTTTCTCGTATATATTTGTCATTTTTGTGTATTTGCCGTCGTTTAACACCGATCCTTGTTGCGTTAACTTTTAAGTTCTAGTGGCCCAAACCGCACCAGAGTTCACTTGCAAGTGGGCCAAAACCCATCTCACATGGGATGAGGGCGTTCGCACCAAAAGGAACTGTATTAGCAGGCAGAGCAAACCCGTCAGACTTCTTTTTACCCGAACATGACATGTGTGTGTGTGCGTGTGTGTGTGTCTGTCTCACCACAGCAGGATGCCATCGCGGACGGAGGTGAAGAGACTTTCGTCGTCAGGGTTCATGGGCAGCAGATGCCGGCAGTCGGGATCTTTCGCCAAAGCTTTGTTGATCCAGTTGACAAACGCCACTTTCTCTTCATCTACACACACACACGCACGCGCACACACACAGGGACATAGACATGCAAGAGGTCACACACCTTTTAAGAACAATGGTGACTCTTGATTGATCTGGTCATCATTCATGGAGGGTTTTAAAGTGTCAAGCCACTCATGACTCTAAAATACAATAAAACTACAATAAATTCATCCATTTTCTATACCGCTTAACCTCATTAGGGTCACGGGGATGCTGGAGCCTATCCCAGCAGACTTAGGGCGAGAGGCGGGGTACACCCTGGACTGGTCGCCAGTCAATCGCAGGGCACATATAGACAAACAAACATTCACACTCTAATGGACAATTTAGAGCGACCAATTAACCTAACATGCATGTTTTTGGAATGTGGGAGGAAAGCGGAGTACCCGGAGAAAACCCACACACGCACGGGGAGAACATGCAAACTCCACACAGAGATGCCCAACGGAGATTTGAACCCTGGTCTTCTAGATCTCCTGACTGTGTGGCCAATGTGCTAACCACTCAGCCACCGTGCGGCCACTACAATAAATTATAAAGTGGAATTGTAGTGTAAATAGCAACAAGGGCAATGTTGTAAAAGGAGAGTCGACAGTGCCCCACTGGTGCAAATTTGTTTACGTAATGTAAAAAGACATCCTTTTGTGTTTTTTACTTGTCCGTTACAGTTATTAGTATATTTTTATTGCTGCATGGCAAACAGATTACCATAGGTGCATTAGATTCTCAGAAAAACAAACAAGACCCAGCATTTGTGATATGCCCGATGTGCAATTGGGCAATCAGTTGAAAGGGATGTGGAAAAAAAAGCAGTGTCTGCAGTTGACTTTACAAAACCTATTTTGTACAAACCTTTTTGTTTCTAGGATTTGGCGATCCTGTGAATGCTTAAAGTAATATTAACTTTTTATAACTGCTACACATCTGTGTGGCATGGACTCAACCAACTTGTGGCACCTTTCAGCTGTTATTCCACTCAACATTCTTTAACAACATTCCACAATTCATCGACATTTCTTGGTTTTGCTTCACAAACAGCATTTTTGATGTCACCCCACAAGTTCTCCATTGGATTAAGGTGCAGGGATTCATTTTGTTGGTCTGCAACCAAGATTTTGCTGGTTTACTAGTGTGTTTGGGGTCATCTTGTCCTCTTCAGCATAAAGCAACATGACCTTTTCAAGTATTTGGACATATGCAAACTGATCCATGATCCCTGCTATGGGATAAATAGAGCATAGAGAAACATGCCCATATCATGATGCTTCACTGTCTTCACTGTCTACTGTGGCTTCGATTCAGAGTTTGGGGGTCGTCTCACAAACTGTCTATGGCACTTGAACCCAAAAAGAACAATTTCACTCTCATCAGTCCAAAAAATGTTCTTTGTGGGGGATTCTTGTAAAAGGATTATCTTCACACAGAGGTCCTCTAACTGTTACAGTACTTACAGTTAAATCCAGACTGTCTTTGATCGTCCTCGAGTTGATCATTGGCTTAGCCTTTGCTGCTATGGTTATCCTTCGATCCATTTTCTATCACACGTCTCTGGATTTGCTCTCCATTTAAAGGCATTGAGGATAGCTTTAGTTCAACAGCCAAAAATGTCTTGCACCGCTTCATAAGTTTTCCCCTCTACAATCAACTGTTTAATCAAAGCGCGCTGTTCTTCTGAACAATGTCTTGAACGACCCATTTTTCTCAGGCTTTCGAAGAGAAATGCATGTTCAACAAGTGTGTCAACTGATTCCCACCTGTTTTTTTTCACAAAATGGATCACTGATCAGTGATTGAAGACCACATGGCTATTTTTTTAACACACCCCTTTCAACTAATGGCCCAAGTGCACAGCTTAAGAGCGTGCTTATAATGAATGCTGGGTCTTGTTTTCTGAGAATCTACTGCACCTACGGGTTTGCCATGTAGCAATAAAAAAATATATATAGTGGCGCCAACAGGCATTTGAAAGCACGTGCAAAGGTAGACAAAGCTGCTGGATGTTTCAAATGCAAAAATCTTGGGTTTTTTTAATTACATCTGGAGGTTGCCTACAGCTTCAGCTGTTAATGCTAGTGTGACTCGGTGCTAATTAGAGACCCTGGTGGTTATAGGAAAGTAACTAAATAGAGGCAATAATTGGAGCATTTCTAGTGCTTGCTGTTTTCATCTTTGTCCATAACTATCAGCTAGCAAGTCATATCACCTGAGGCAGCTGAGGAAAGCCAAGCTGCCTGTCCAGACGATGGTGCAATTCTACACGGCCATTATTGAGTCCATCCTCACCTCCTCCATCACAGTGTGGTTCGCTGGGGCCACTGCCAGGGACAAACAAAGACTGCAGCGCATCGTGCGCTCTGCCGAGAAAGTGATCGGCTGCAGCCTTCCATCTCTCCAGGACCTGTACGTCTCCAGAACTCGGGGGCGAGCAGGCCGGATACTTGCTGACCCTTCCCACCCTGGACATGGACTATTTGAGCCACTCCCCTTTGGCAGAAGGTTACGGTCCATTCGGACCAGAACCTCTCGCCACAAGAACAGTTTCTTTCCTGCTGCTGTTGAACTCATGAACACTTTATAACATTTGCACTATGCTCATTTTATAACCAGTATTTTTGGCACCTTATAATACCGGCACTAAAAACACTCTCATGCCTTTACTTATCAGCGATTTCACCTTTTTACTCAGGTTCTATGTTTAGTTAGTTCTATGTTTATTTAATACTCTATGTTTACTTAGAATTCTACGTTGCACTGAGTCGCCAAAGAAAGTTCCTAGTTTGTGAATTGTTCACTTACAATGGCAATAAAGTTTTTCTGATTCTGATTCTGATATAAGACATTTAAAATGACCATAATTGAAATTAAAGTGAATTTAGTTGGATTTTGCGCACCAGAGTAGGAATGCTGCGTTCCCACGCTGGATATTCCCGACATCCCTCCAAAAGAACGTATGCCATCTCTCCTGGTGATGGACGTCCGGAATGTCTCGCTGAACTTCTTGCTCTTCAGCTCCTGGTAGATCTAAACAAGAGACCTGAAATGATGAGTCGGGATGCTCAGAGATGAGCGACGAAGGCGTGACCTCACAGAGACAAACTCCTCGAAGCTGATCTTCTCATCCTTGTTGGCGTCGCCGGCGACGAAGGTCTCGATGATCTCGCGCACTTGGTACCCCGGCAGGGAGAAGCTGGCCTCTCGGAAGAGCTCATGAAGCTCAAAGTCGCTCACGTAGCCGCTGTTATCGATGTCTGGGAGGAAATCAACGGAGCGGAGCAAAGCAACTATTGTAATTATTTTAGATAATCATTTTATTTTTTAAATAAATGGTGATGACCACAGTTTGACCCCAGAAGAGTCTGCAGCAATTAGGAATGTTTATTAATTTCTAAACTGTATGTATGATATATATATATATATACACACACACACACTTTTTTATGTTGACAGTTATATTTTTTTAATTTAAAAAAATACAGGCATGATTAACACATTTTTACAATAGTTAAAAATTCATTCATTCATTCTATACCGCTTATCCTCATTAGGGTCACGGGGATGCTGGAGCCTATCCCAGCAGACTTTGGGCGAGAGGCGGGGTACACCCTGGACTGGTCGCCAGTCAATCGCAGGGCCATGACAAACAAGTCTTCCACAAAAAGAATCAAACCTCCCAAATTGCTCAACTTTACTTTTCTCTTCCGTTGTATTAATGCACGCTCTCGACTGTCCATTGTTGTGATCACATATAGACAAACAAACATTCTCACTCACATTCATACCGATGGACAATTTAGAGTGGCCAATTAAGCTAACATGCATGTTTTTGGAATGTGGGAGGAAACCGGAGTACCCGGAGAAAACCCACACACGCACGGGGAGAACATGCAAACTCCACACAGAGATGCCCAACGGAGATTTGAACCCAGGTCTTCCGGATCTCCTGACTGTGTGGCCAATGTGCTAACCACTCATCCACCGTGTTAAAAATAATATATGAAAATAATAATATACATATAACAATAATAATAATATAATTTATTTAATAATAATATTTCTTGTTGTAATAGCCTGTTTTAGTGAACTTTGACCTTCATAAAAACAAAACAATGACGCTATTTGACATGTTACTGGCTGGAAAAGATATTTTGAGATTTTAAAAGGTGTACTCATGACTTTCTGCCACTCATTTTCCATTAAAAGTGCAGTTATTACAATTTTTGTACAGTATGTTGCATATTTGCGGGCGTAACTGTCATGCGGCGGTCATTTTGAGCATCCAGAAAGTCCCCTAATAAGACTTATATCGATGATTAACTGATTGGCAGCATGCCCGGTTGCGTCTGGAAAGGAAGTACATGCGTCACAAGCCAAGCAATAAAAACAATTAAAATAGAAAATAAAAAGACAAAGAGTCCTGACTTTAGAAGTGGTTGTAAAACTCCACCGAGCAGAGGGATCAAACTGAGCTGGAGGAACTGACCGATTTTGTTGAACGCCTCTCGGAGCTCTTCCAGGTCCTCTCTGGAAATGTGGGTGATGTGTTTGTCCATGGCGGCCTGCGACACACACACACCGTTTTAAGGAAGCTGCAAAGACACACTAACTGGGTTGAGCCAAGCAGCTGGATGATAAAACGCAGAGTCAGCTTGTTTTGCTGGAATCGCTCCAAAGAGTCACCAGCGCAGCCTCAGCACACCTGCAGAAATAGATTTACCTTTCACCTCTGCTACCTCACACATCTCAGGCCTCAATCTACCCTTCAAATTAAGCAGGATTCTCGCTTGGACAAAAATTCTGCGGGGTAATCCGAGTCTGAGGAGTGGCCTGGGCTACACCAGTCAGCTGGCGCCAAGTAGCCCTAAAATCAACAGGGTTCTTTCTCTGATGTCATGCAATGACCTCCGGACGCTTTTGGAGGAAATGTACTTTCTGAT
Source organism: Oostethus manadensis (assembly GCA_024372805.1). Lineage (NCBI taxonomy): Eukaryota > Metazoa > Chordata > Actinopteri > Syngnathiformes > Syngnathidae > Oostethus > Oostethus manadensis. The sequence continues at coordinate 1,660,464 of QODF01000026.1, read as the reverse complement.
CTGATGTTGGATGTTGTCCCAGTGGATCAGTATCTTGCTGTGATACCGTTGTCAACCATTGTCAAGTGTACATGGCCCTGTGTGAAAAAGTGATTGCCGCCCAACCCCAGTCTATGGAAAAGTTTATGAAGCAATTTGTAAAGCTTTGAGACTCCAGTGAACCACAGTAAGAGCCATTACCTAATAATGGCGAATACATGAAACAGTGGTAATCCTTCCCAGGAGTGGCCGGCCAATCAAAGTTACCCCAAGAGTACAGCTACAACTCATCCAAGAGGTCACAAAAGGTCCAACAACAACATCCAAAGAACCGCAGGCCTCACTTGCCTCAGTGTTCATGACTCCACCACAAGAAAGACACTGGGCAAAAATGGCCTGCATGGCAGAGTTCCAAGACCAAAACCACTGCTGAACAAAAAACTCTGGGTGGTCTGAATTTGGCCAGAAAACCTCTTGATGACCCTGAAGACCTTTGGGACAATATTCTGTGGTCTGATGAGACAAAAGTTTAACTTTTTGGAAGGTGTGTGTCCCAATACATTAAAAAAAGTAAAAATAACACTGCATTTCAGGAAAAGAAGATCAACCAACAGTAAAATATGGTGGTGGTAGTGTGATGGTCTTGGGCTGTTTTCCCGCGTCCGTAAACCATGAATTCTGCCATCTACTAAAAAATCCTGAAGGAGAATGTCCGGCCATCTGTTGGTGACCTCAAGGTGAAACCAACTTTGGTTCGGCAGCAGGACAATGATCCAAAACACACCAGCAAGTCCACCTCTGAATGGCTCAAAAAAAAACAAAGTCCAAGTCCTGACCTGAATCTTATATGCTGTGGTATGACCTTCAAAAGGCTGGAAAAGTCTCCAGTGTGGCTCAATGACAACAATTCTGCAAAGACGAGTGGGCCAAAATTCCTCCACAGCGCTGTAAGAGACTCATTGCAAATTATCGCAAACGATTGCCCAACCAGTTATTAGCTTTAGGCTAAAATCACTTCTTCACACAGTGCCTTGTATGAATTTTGGGATTTTTATATCCCTTAATAGTAAAAAGTTTCATTTAAAAACAGCGTTTTGTGTTCAGTTGTGTCGTCAGTGACTAATACTTACATTTGTTTGATGATCTGAAACACTTAAGAGCGACAATCATGCCTAAAAAGGTTTTGATACAACAACCTTTAAAAGTTTCTCCCCCTCCACGACAGTTCACCGAGCCCTAAAATCAATAGTATTCTTGTTTGACACGAAGTAAAAAGTGAATACTAAAAATGATTGAAAAAATCAGTATATGAAGCAAAAAGCCCGTCAAAAAACGTGGTAAAAATGTACCTTGTGGTTTTGGCATCACTTAAAAACAAAAGTTTTGAAATGATGCACTAACCCCAAAATGATTGGTTAAAATTAGGGACGCTCGAATCAGGATTTCACGCTGCCGATACCGATCATCCGTGGGTGAAATCGGCCGATACCAATCACATAGATTAAGTGTATTTGTTTTTTAACTTACCATGGGCTGTATTGGTGTCACCAATGGTTTTTTGTTGTTGTGAGAACTACTTTTACCAAATGAAAGGGAAAAGCAAAGGGAACGCAGGTGGGGGTAGTCGCTACAGGCTGGTTGCTGCAATATAATAGGGCCGCATATGGCGATACTGTGCTTTTTTTTACAAAAATTGCACAGTACTGCCCTGTGGCCGATCAATCAGAGCACCCTTGCTTAAAATCAAAAGCTCTTATGACCTGAGCCGTATTGCTACATAACAAAAATGATTGTTGACAGTTTTGTTTTGAGAATCCGCTGACGCTCGGACCTCAACTAGCACTTGGGTGCTAAGTGTTTTTATTAAAAAAACAAAGTCCGCATTGGATTTGGCGCTACCTGTTCGCCGTCGCTCAAAAACATGTTATAAAGGGACTGAACGCAGCTTGTCGCTTCAACTCCCTTCCGCAGAGGGCACTGTAACTCTGCTCCTTAACACACCTCATACGCACCTGGTCTGCCTGAGAATAAGAAGACGTTACAGGAGGGATCAGTGTTGTTGATATTCAGCTATCCAACTATTTGCTGCTGTCCTCGGACAAGCGAGACAGACAAATTCCTTGACGTAAACTAGTTCCAAGTGCTTCCAAGTCAGGCTAACTGCCTAACTGACGAGGTTCAAAGCGGTTGCCTAGCAACAACGTCAAACACAAAGCAAAATGATACCGAAAATGATAACAGGGTCAGTCCGGCTGTCGTATGAGGAAGACGACGACGCCTCCAATGAAAAAAGAGGTTCCAAATCTGAAAATATTCTTGAGCGCAAAAATGTGATTTTATCATACACCTTGGAGAAGAGCAGGACAGCGATACCAGAACGAACTGCAGCACAAACAGAGAAGATGAAAGCGATACAACAGCAAATTGCAGAACAAAAAGATAAAAAAGGCCCACGTTGAGTGTCGGATAACATATACTGAATATGCCTAAGCGCAAAAGAACCTACACGGATTGCTCATAGAAACCCACGAATGAACTCGTAAACCTTAAAATAGAGCGCTGAGCGACGATACCAAGACCAAGAGAAAAACATCACTGAGCAAATGAAAAATACATTGGTCAAGCTGGATCCGAAATCACAAATGAAGGACGTGATCCTCACTGGGCTCATACTTACACCCGGGTGAAAAGATAGGGTGGCGAGGAGGAAAACCAGATGTAATCGGCAAAGCAACAGATTGTCAACTTCCTACAATCAAAGGAGGTGGATGTAGATATCGACACCATCGATACTTCCTACTATACGCAGAAACAACACCACACCTGTCATCGTCGTCGAGTTCGTCAACAGGGAATTCAAAACCGTACTGCTGAAATGGGGAAGCGTCTACATGGATGAGCATCTGATAAAACGCAACGCTGACAGCGCCAAGAAAGCACGAGACTTGAGGAAGCAGGGAAAGATAAAAAGCACTTGGCTCCCCAAAGGCAAAATCCACGCCAAGCGAACAGGAGACCCAGGAGAAGCACGAGTGCTTGTTGCCAAAGATATCAACCGTCTGGATAAATACTAAACATCATATCACCATGACAACAATGAAAATGGAGGATACAACCCACAGAGAAACAACCAGGCAGTTACAAGTATTACATTCAATAACATTGACATTTGATATCCTCGTTGCAAGGGCCTGCTAACAAAGCACTGGAATTAGGAACCCATCTACACGATGGTGTCACCTACTGATGGGAATTTAGTCTCAAGTTCTTCTGGCTAACCTCCCTCAAACCTCCCAAATGGCTCCTCCAATTGTTGTTTTGTTGCTTAAATTTGTACAAATGTAATGATTTCAAATGTTTATTATTTATAGGAAAAAGACAGAAGTCAAATACAAAAACATAAGACCCGTCTCAGTTGGACAAAAGGGTAAAATCTCTGATTATGTGCATCATTGGCAAATTTCTAACTCTCTGTAATAAAACAACAGGTCATCAACAAAACATTACCCAACCCCCAACAAGCTTAAATGTGCAAAGCTAAAGGAAAAAGCAGCATCCACTTAAGTTTCTGCTCATCTTTACGTAAAAAAAGGGGCGTTCAAAATCCAAAACAAACTTGAACAAGAAAGCTTGTTTTCTTCCCCTTTCCAGCCTCTAGTATCTAATTTTGTAAAAATGATGTAAATGATGTCAATTTACACAAAGTGGGATTCAATATTATTAAAATGGAATGTTTTCGTAGTTATGGCATTAAAAAAAACATCTTCTAAATATGTTTTTTTTAACATTATTAGAGCCCACAAGACATGAAATAACACCCCTATGGTCACCTTTAACATTCATATTGCCCAATATAGAAGATATAATCAGAGAAAATAAGATACATTAGAGATGAATAAGATAACATACTGACACGTTAAGAGTGAACTTCTTGCGGCTGTCGTCTTATCAATCTATTGTAATGTTGGCTAATGTAAAAGGCTTTACACTCGTATTATACAGTACAGTAAATAAGCCATTTAAGACGTAAATTAAAGTAAATCCTAAGTAAAGCGATTGGTGCCTATTTCAGCACTTTCAACAACTACTGACACCTAGTGGACAATGTAAAATAAAGTGGTTCATTCACAGTTAGAATCCCAAAGATTTGTTAGTGCATTTAGTTAGATCATTTAACCATTTTAATATTTGTAAATATTTAATTTAGTTCAAAAATACGTATACGTACATTTTTTAACTAGTAATAATCACAACACAGCAGTGATTTATGAATCAATTATTGAAAAACCATGATAGAGTGAGGGAGCGGTGTAGCGAGGGACGTCGGCTTTATCAGAAAACAAGTCGGTTCACTTCAAAGAGCCGCCTCCAGAGGCGGATCGTTCGCGAATGACCCATTTGAGGTTCATTCAGACATTTGACCTGAAAGCAGAGTACCCCTAACTTTTTCTGAGTACTTATTAATTTATTTTAGTCGTACAATATTCAGAGGTCCAATAAAAAAATGAGGTGCGGCCTGAAATTGGTCCCCGGGCTGTACTTTGTGTCCACAAAGTGTCTAAGGAGGATTAGTTAGCAAGCACCACCTCACCTGATCTTTGACTTCAGCTATCATATCGGGACAAATAAGCGCTGAAAAGGTTTCTTGCATGAACTTGTGTTGTCCATCTCCTTTAAAAACCACACCTTTGCCTGCTCATATGTGAATGCTATTCATTGTTTTCGTTTTTGTTCCAGGAGAAAGAGACTAAGCCAAAAAAGGATTTAGAAAAATCCAAAGACAAGTGTTTACCTTCATCGGAAGCGACCTCAGGTCAAATTTTAAAAAAATCCCTCGCCTGCCGGATCCCAGTGTGTCCTCCGCAGCCCGACCAGGCTACAGACTGCTGAGACAGGAAGCTGGAACCCAGTGAGGATCTTATATCTCTCCGAGGAGGAGTTCACAAATCTGCAGACCTTTGGTCTTGTTGGACCCTGGGATGGGCGTCGGCTATGCGGTTAACATTTAACACCTCGCGGCCACCTGTGCGGCGATGCTATCGTCTACAGAGAGAGGTGATGGCATCAGGTGGTGTGATGCGTTGGACACCTGCAGTCAAGAGAAGGGGGAAAATGTGGGGATGAGTACGCCGAAAGCAGGTGTGTCCAACTCTGCCAGGGTCGTCTTTATTTTCTCCACATTTGTGCTTCTCAAACACACAAACAATCCAGTGTCGGTCAACGTATGCTAGTCAGTTCAATCAATCAACACACAAAAACAAGAGACCAATCAGAAATAATGACATTGTTAGAGCCCTCGAGACATGAAATAACACCCCTATAGTCACCTTAACACGCCTATTACCCAATATAGTAGACATAATAACAGAAAATAGTACATATAAGACGTAATATAGATTCATGCTAACATTGTGTTTGTGTGTTTCGCTGTTAATGCTATTATGCTAGGGGAGCTGAGCGGGGGGTGGAGGGGCAGACAGGATGTGACGTCGTAGGTTCTGCGTTGAGTTTTATCTCAGTGTTAGGGATCATTGCGCCTGTTCTGAGATCATTCAAACCTACAATAAACGTCTGCTGTTCCAGCGATCAAGTCTGGTGCTTGCGTGGTTCACTGAACATTACAGTAACATTACTGACACCTGGTGACCAGTGTACAATACTACATATCATCACAATGTCTTTGAATGCATCTTCTGAATGCCTTTTCCGCTATTTGTCTTTTAGTTCATTTAGCTGTTTGAAACGATGTCATTTAGACATAAGATGTGTAACATTTGCTTAAATGTGCATTTTTGACTAATAAAATTCAATCACAAAACAGTGATGATTAATTATCGAATCCACTTCTGAAAAACCGTTATGGAGTAAAGCCACCAAATTCAAATTGTCCATTTTCCTCAATAGTTTTTTTACATTAAAAATAAAAGCAGGAAATAATATGGAGACATTTTTTTGTTGTTCACACTCACCATTACACCTGATGCATACTCCATTAAGACTCAATCCACCGCCCAGTCACCTGAATTTACACGCACACGCACCTTCATACCTCCGTTTTTCCTCCAAGCCCTCCATGTTTCCTCTTCACCTCCCCTGCTCCTTGTGGGACACACGATCAGCTCTTTGTGTTCTAAGAGCTCTCCGGTTACCCGGCATTCAGCAATGACGACTGGTCCTGGGACAGTGCTCCACCCGCCATCTCACGACACCAGCCACAGGTTCTGAACCCAGATCAGTTTGTGTGGAAGTAGAACAGCAGCAGCAGCAGGCCAGAGACGCCGGTATGAGCCTGCTTGCATTATTCAGTGAGAAGAGAAAAGGACACATGTTGAGTGTAAATGCTTTAAATTACATTTGTATTGCTGCATGGCAAACAAGTTACCAGTAGGTGCTTTAGATTCTCACAAAAGACCCAGCATTCATGATATGCACGCTCTTAAGGATTTGGAGCAATTGGGCAATTAGTTGAAAGAAGTGGTTTTAAAAAAATATGTCACCCCACAAGTTCTCCATTAAACTAAGGCCCGGGTATTCATTTTGTTGGTCTGGAACCAAGATTTTGCTGGTTTACTAGTGTGTTTGGGGTCATCTTGTCCTCTTCAGCATAAGCCAACATGACCTCTTCAAGTATTTGGACATATGCAAACTGATCCATGATCCCTGCTATGGGATAAATACCCAACACCATAGTAGGAGAAACATGCCCGTATCATGATGCTTCACTGTCTTCACTGTGTACTGTGGCTTCAATTCTGAGTTTGGGGGTCGTCTCACAAACTGTCTGCGGCCCTTGGACCCCAAAAGAACAATTTTACTCTTGTCGGAACACAAAAAAAAGATGTTTGTCATGTAGTAATAAAACATAACATAATAACAGTGATTCATCTGGTTAGTCACATTGGACTGGTGGTATTGTATATATTATTATTAAGTGCACTCACTGGTCACAAAACTAGGCAGACCTTCTCAGAAAGAGGTTTTTAATAATGTTGTTATCTTCTTTACTAGGTTTAATTAATATTGACGCATTAGTCACTTACAATTTCAGGTAAATGTGTCAAATTTTATTTTGAAAACCATCCTGGAGTCCTGCAGGATTCTGATTCTCTTTCTTTTTTCCTTTAGTCTTAGCATAATTTTGCTAATATTAATGGAAAATAGTATTATTCTCTTTATTGTATTCATACTGTTCATTTATTTATTAACTTAACTAAGTGCAGATACTGTATATCAAGTTTTCAGACAGTTGTTTAATCTTGTATGGATAGGAAAACATAGGAACAGCTCCAACTATTTCAGCATGTTTTTAATATTAAAATATATAAATTATATATTATACAATGATACATACTTTCTTTACATGTGATAATAGGAAGTAGTCCAGTCCAGTAATGCAGTCCAGGACTTCTTTTAAGGTTGTGTTATTATTATTATGTATTATACATCTTACATACATTTTTGGAAAACAACTGCAAAACCTCCAATTATTATTATTACTTCTAATTTAGATTATTTTTGATTTGCCTGTTCATGTACTTTCTTTTGTGACGTGTAAATAGGATGCTGTAATGCGCTCTTCCGACCACTAAGGGGCAGTGTTGATTGTTATGACACCTGCTACAAACTAGACCTTTTTTTTAATCTAATTTCACAACTTACATCATAAAAGCCCCGACTGGTGGCGTTTTTCACTCCCAACGGCGTGTGTCTGCGTGAGCTATAATTAAAGAGTCAGGTTTAACGAATAAATTAACGTCGTTCATCCCTAACTTTCACTTTTTGTTTGACCAAAGCTGATTAATCACCCCAAGAAACCGCCAGATGCCTTACGTTCACGCACGCCACGCCCCCTGCGGTGGGAGGCAGCGAGCTGAACGAGCTCGACGCGAAAGAAGATCATTTACTCACATAACGTATACATTTTCTGCACGTATAAACGGAAAGGGTTGCTTTCACGGTGAAGTGTTCCCCAGTCGTCCCGGTCGAGGACGCCATTTTTGACGTCGAGGCTAAAAAGCGTCGAGGGGGGCGTGTCCTGCGTCACAGGTCACATGACCCGGAACATGTGGTCTTTAATTCCTGTGCTGGATTGCTCGCAGCTGCTGAGCCGCTGCTCTTCGCGGTGCAAACTCTCCGTGTTCCCCGTCGACGCCCCCGAACCCCGGGCGGACTCCCTCCGGTGCACCATGTCGGGTAAGCCCCCGCGCGGAGCTCCACGGGTTCGACCCGGTTCGGTTCCTGGCTAGCAGTGCCGGGCAGGTTCTGTTGGGCCATTTGAAGTCATTGTTTTATAAACTGCTCCACGTGCAGTATAAGAGGGATTTAAGCAGTCGGTGACTCTTGTAAGATGAACTTTCAACCAGCAAAAATGCTGCATTCGGCACGCACGGGTGGCTTTGATTAGTTGCCGCAGCAGCGGTTTGGACCGGAGTGAAGCTGTCCGCAATCAAACGCGCTACTTCCTGGGAGTACTTTCAAAGTTAAAGCGTTCGCCTGGCAACTGGTGTTGAGGCACAAAGCGTTTCATATAAAAAAAAAAAAAACGTATTATGTAAACTTTCTGCCACTTGCACTCAAAGTCCAGGTCACCCCGAACTAAAATGAGCTTTCCGGAGCGCTGTCCAGTTCAGGGTGGTCCAAAGTGTAGACATATTGTGTTGTAACCTGAAAGTACAGATTACAACAAAAGGAAATAGTTTCAGCATAATTGCGCTAAAATGCTATTTAACATAAATCATTAACATGTTTTTCAACATAAATTGGATTTGTATTTGTAGGTCATTCTAATTTTAATCTGTCATTAGTACATATATTTTTTTAAAGAAATGGAGCGATTCCTTGGGTGGCGGTGTAATTTAAATGATTTATTCTTGTCACCCCAAGCTTAAAACAAAAAAATCGTATTCACTCCTAATCAGAATTTTAAGACCAGTTGAAACATTGCAAGAATTTACATTTTGCACTGTTGGATCTTAAGGTGGTTCTACATAGAGCTTAAAAACGGGAGCGATACCAATGTTGAGAGTGAGCAATTTATCGCAAAGAAGCATTAACGTGCAATAGGCTGATCATCGGCCGATCAAAAGTTTAAGAGCACGGCCTTTAAAAGCCCAAATGTTGGCAAAAATGAGGATTCAATGACATTTTCTTGACCCGGTCATGATCTCTTGATGATGTTTGACGCACTACGACAGTCGTATGAAGCTTCTTCAAACATTCTGGCGGTTATGGAACCAAAAAAAATCAAATGGTGGACCCAAAAAGAATGTCACCGGCCCCGAGCTGGAGGATCCCATTGTCTGCCCGTGAAGACATGGGACCGTCCTCGTCCCAAATGATGTTACTGGTGCAGAGCGCGGTCCATTAACCATCGAATGCCATCTGCCAAAAAAGGTCTTTAAGAAGGGAAAAAAGGTCTTCAATGTCTTCTGACAAAATGGCCTGTTTTGGAATTTCCACAAAAGCACCAAACACGGGACATTGAAAGGTGGAAAAATTTTATTCTGATGAGGAAAAATGGAAACTTAACAATCCCACCTGAGACATTTTCCACATGGCACAGAGGAGGGGGCGCCATCGTGATCCTTCAATGGAGCTTCAGGTTGTGCAGGGGTGTCAAACGGTAGCTGGCGACATAGAGATGTTGCATCGGGGCATCCCTCATAGTCCAGACTACGATTAAAATGAGAGGTTGTGAGTCAATTTTTCATCTACCTGCACAGGTGACCAGGTAAAAGTACACCCATTGACAGGTGATGCACTTCTACCATCTCTACACCTTCTGCTGTCTCTCCGGTGGGATCCAGCTAGGTCAGGGGTCCGCAACCCGGGTCTTTTATGCTGCTCAGGCTCCAGCTGATTTGTTTCTGTGTAAACAAATTATCTGATGACCCTGCACCACCTGAAGCTCCAGTGTTCCTCTCCACTGTGCCTAGTAGAAAACATCTCAGGTGGGATCTCCTTGTCATGCCAGTAAGATTGGAAGCCATCTGGACCGTCGAGGTTCAATTTGTTTCTCATCAGGGAATAAAAGTTCTTTTCCACCTTTCAATGTCCCATGTTTGATGCCCCCTGGCAAAGTGTAAATGGCGGCAGGTTACGTGCAGATTGCAGCGGGCATCCCTCACGACTGAGGGCCCTCGTCTGTGTGGGTTTTTCAGCGGGACAACGCTGCAGTTCACAATGCTCGCTTGACCAAGGACTTCTTCAGGGTGATTTGCATCCCTCTTTTGGAGCATCCTGCATGTTCCCCTCATTTAAATCCCATAGAGAACATTTGGGGATGGCTGGCAAGGGACGTTGCTAAAAATGGCCATCACTTCCAGACAGCTGAAGCCATCTTCACCACCGTGGTGACATTTTGTCTTAAACAAGCAATACGGTTTGTTCAGAGATTTTATTAGTTTAATTTTTGCTGAAGTTGGCAGCCCTGCCGGTTAATTGTGGAGTTTTACTTTGCAATTTCGGTGTACGCTGCTGGATTTTCTGCTAAAATGTTTAGTTTGGTGATTAGACTGGTGCCCCGACTTGAATAATGCGTGTTTGTCTCACTCCCATTTCTTCTTTTTGCATTTAAAACTCTACGTAGAACCTCCTTAAGATTCAACAGTCCTAAATGTCTAGTCCTAACTAGTCTTAAAATTTTGATCAGGCGTGTATAATGTAAAGATGGTGATTTGTGTAATATTCTGGACCTAAGCAGTACCGCTCATCAAGGTGGAAGTGTTGATGGTTACACAAGTGGAAATGGCTCTCGTTGCGTCACCTCCGGTGCGACGTGTCTCCACCACGCCTTACTCATTTTGGGGCGTCCCCTAGGATTTTATTTTTTTTTTTAAACTGTGGTGGTGGGCTGCATGGGACTTGTGCTGCTGCGCCGTGAGTTATGACTTGACTCTTAACAAACAGCGGAGCCTGAAAAGAGAACGTTGCAGAACTGTCGATTTAGTGGCAAAGTTGCTGAGTGACCGTCTAAAATGTCCAACCTCCTTTTGTTACGTGACCTACGGTATTTGGTCCAAAAGTACAACAATCTGTACTACTTGACACAAAACTAGTTTGATGCCTTTTTTTAGAGTAAGAGCATATAAATACACGGGGAACTAATTATTCAATTAATATTTCTTTCAGAATAACACAACAGAATAATAACTGCTGCGCCTGTTTTGATGTGTGACATGGAGCGTTGTCCTGCATGAACACCGCGGGCTGATGAACGCAGGGAAGGAACCACGTGTTGTTGAAGGTCCTGATAAACATTTGCATTCACTCGGCCATGTAGCTGTGTAAGAGGCCCGCTCAAACTGCTGCAGAAATAGGGGTGGTGGCAGCGTCCTGTGGGGCTGCATGAGTGCTGCAGGTGTTGGGGAGCTGCATTTCATTGATGTTATCATGAATTCAACAATGTAATGCTCTACACTGAAGGAGAAGATGCTGCCATCGCTTTGTGCACTTGGTCGTTGTGCACTTTTCCAACACGACAATGATCCAAAACACGCTTCTCAAGCTACTGTTGCATTTCTGAAGAAGAACCGGGAGAAGGTGATTGCATGGCCAAGTATGTCTCCTGATCTGAACCCATTGGAACACCTGTGGGGGGTTCTGAAGCGACAAGTTGAGCATCGCTCTCCATCCAGCATCCGGGCTCTAAAAGAGGTTTTTCTGGGGGAATGGAAAAATTGGTGCTGTCCTTAAAAAATAAAATAAAATAAAAATATATCACGGCGCTCATACAAAATACTAGATGGAGTAGTTTTTGTTGTGGGGTGTATTCATTTTTGCTTCAAACAATTTGAGTGAAACGGAAGATTTGTGATCTAAATTAGATTAACCTTAATTTCATATTATGGAGTTAAATAAGTGTTCAATAAAACTCAGCCTTGTGAAAACTTTTGGAATTTTTCCTTTTGTTCATTGAGCTACTTGTACTCATTTATGCTGAGATGTGTGTACTGTATATGTATAAGTGTGTGTATGATGAGCAGTAAGCACAAGAAGACAAGCAGGTGTATTTAGGACTATTTAACAAAAGCCAATGAAGTAGTTTATGACAAGGTAATACACTACAAGGCCTGTAATGTATGTGTCGCATCCAGGAGAATAATCCATAACGTAATCTGTGTGTATGTCTGTCTTGTTTTTCTTAAAATCTCAGATGAAGCCTTCGTGACGTTGGCCACTAACGATAGCTACGCCAAAGGAGCCATGGTTCTCGGGCAGTCGCTACGAGAACACCACACCACCAAAAAGCTGGTCATCCTCATCGGACCGCATGTGGCAGAACCCTGCAGGTAATTCCCTCCCTTCGTACGTTGAAATTCACGTGTCCCCTTCCGCGCCCGTTCCGCCAATTGAGAGTGACCGGTTGATCGCGAAGGTGGTGTGGGTCGGTCAGCTGACATCAAGCTGATTCGCTGGTGGTACCGCCGCTGCAACGGTGAACAGACGTCTCAAGCTACACACAGCTCTATTCTGATTACGGATAAACTAAGTCAGCAGTAAGACGCCTATATCATTAACAAAAGGGGATGGGGTGAGTTGCGAGACCATAAATACTGCTGAACAAAAAACACTAAGACTAAATGTTTGTTTTTATTATTAGGGGTCAAGAAACGTCCAAGCGTACACGGCCCTGTGTGAAAAAGCGATTGCCCCCCCCCCCCCAATCCCTGTTAACATACCTTACTTGAGATTAACTAAGCTCTACGGAAAAGGTTTTAAAGCCATTTCTAAAGCTTTGGGACTCCAGTGAACCAAAGTAAGAGCCATTATCTATAAATGGCGAATACGTGAAACAGTGGTTAAGCTTCCCAAGGGTGGCCTGCCAATCAAATTACCCCAAGAGCACAGCGACGACTCAACCAAAAGATCCCAAAAGGCCCCACAACAACATCCAAAGAACCACAGGCCTCCCTTGCCTCAGTTAGGGCCAGTGTTCATGACTCCACCATAAGAAAGACACTGGGCAAAAAAGGCCTGCATGGCAGAGTTCCAAGACCAAAACCACTGCTGAACAAAAAACAACACTATGGGTGGTCTCAATTTTGCCAGAAAACATCTTGATGAACCTGAAGACCTTTGGGACAATATTCTGTGGTCTGATGAAAAAAACGTTTAACCTTTTGGAAGGTGTGTGTTCCACATGTGTGTTTTAGAAAAAGATCATATCACCAGTAAAATATGGTGGTGGTAGTGTGATGGTCTGGTGGCTGTTTTGCCAAAATGGCTTGAGTTTTTTTATGAGCTGGCGCCTGGAATAAGAAACTGCAGGGGCCAAATGCATGCTGCTATTCGAGGTAATTTGAATTACTGTGTGGATTACTGCTGTAGTGCTGTCACTAAGTAGAATGCACCTTAGTTTAGTTCGAGAATGTGGTCTGTGCACGTGTGCAGCAATAAAAAGTTCAGTTGTATGGTCTAGGGCAGGAGTGCTCACACTTTAGCCGGCAAGCTACTTTTAAAATGACAAGTCCCCAAAATAGCTCTCCTACTATAAATGTAGGTTTTTGATCAATTTAAAATGAGTCTCTCACTGTGGAGGAATTTTGGCCCACTCTTCTTTGCAGGATTGTTGTCATTCAGCTACACTGGAGGCTTTTCCACCATGAAACGCCTTTTTAAGGTCATGCCACAGCATCTCAATAGGATTCAGGTCAGGACTTGGACTAGACCACTCCAAAGTCTTCATTTGGTTTTTCTTCATATGACCTTATGTTACTGCTGCACATGGACTACTCTAAAGCATAATGGCTTCTATAGTACCTTCTATAGTACCCTAAGACCTGCTGTAATTGCGCTCTGCAGGGAAGTGCTGCGTTCAATCTTCGATGAGGTACGCGTGGTGGACATGTTGGACTCCGGTGACGCGGCCCACCTGGCCCTGATGAAGCGACCCGACTTGGGAGTCACGCTGACCAAGCTGCACTGCTGGACGCTCACGCAGTACACAAAGTGTGTGTTCATGGACGCCGACACGGTGGTGAGAGAGCACGAGTGTTCAAATATTGCACGGTGTGTGAGATTTCAAATCTAAAGTTTTAAGTGTGTACATATGAAGGGGTTTTAAATCGCAATGGTAGGTTTTTGATTGTTAAAATTTGTACTTTGCCTACCTGGTTTTTGCTAAATGATGCATTTTATTTTAAAATATTCTCAAACGTGTGTGCGCACTGGGAATTTCGACCACAACAAATCTTGAATAGCAGAGCATATTTTCCTGTTTTGGGGGAAAAAAATTAAACTCTTTATCATATAAAATTATTTTTACTACTGCAACACATCAGTAAAATTCTTAAATACTATCTAATACTTAGCGATTAATTTTCCTAAATATACTGGGAATTAAACCAATCGGCCTTATTTAAAAAATATCCCTAAAAGCATATTTTTAAGCTGTTTTGTTTTGTGCGTTTTTTCATGTGAATATTGTGCAACTTTTTCATTCTGTGAAAATACAAAATACTATAATATTTGGGGTACCTCATTTATGCAGAACGTACTGAAAATGTATAACCCATTTAAAAATACCTTTTAAAAACAGAGTGTTTTATATTTTGCAATACCATTAAAACCTGAAAACATTTTAAAGTGTGCATTTTTGTTCAAAATTTAGGCACTCACCAACATCGACGACCTCTTTGAGCGGGAGGAGCTTTCAGCCGCGCCCGATCCCGGGTGGCCGGACTGTTTCAACTCAGGGGTGTTTGTCTTCCGGCCGTCCAACGAGACGCACGAGAAGCTGCTGGCGTTCTGCGACGAGAACGGCAGCTTTGACGGTGAGATTCCCCTAAAATCCGTACAATAATTGTAAGGGCAAAGTTAATGTCGTTGGCATGTTCTGGATGGAGGTACGTTCCATTGGTGGGTGATATTGTGACACACTCCGTCCTGGACCCTGACGGGGGATAAAGAAGTGGGGGGGGCTCCATGACCCTTGACCCCTTGAGCCATGCAAAGGCCACACCTGTAACCTGTGGTGATGCTTCACAATCATTGTTAATCATAGCAATGGAAAATGCTTTTCCTCAATTCCTATTTAGTAAAGAATCCCCATTCCAGACTCCCTTTAAAAACAGCGAGATTATAGAGTAGTGCTTTGCTGTGATCACGGTATCACACACAGGTTTGTTGCCTGCTGGTATTGATTTTTTTTTTGTTGTTTTTGGACTGAACGGCCATCTTTCCTCATATCAGGTCTCAGGTTGATTGAACTGATCTAAAACTTTGGTGTCCACAGGTGGAGATCAGGGGGTGCTAAACAGTTTCTTCAACACGTGGGCCACAGCTGACATTTCCAAGCACCTCCCCTTCATCTACAACCTCAGCAGCAGCGCCGTCTACTCCTACCTTCCTGCTTTTAAACAGTCAGTACACACACACACACAGGTTGTCCAGCCATTAGGTGTGTTAGGGGCCTATCTAAGGTCAGTTTCAAAGATGGTCTATGTGTGTGTCACAACGTCGCCTGCCCTTGACGCGACCTTGCATTTTACAACCTCCACTACAGCTTCAGCCGTGACGCCAAGGTGGTCCACTTCCTGGGCAAGACCAAGCCTTGGAACTACACGTACGACGCTCAGAGCGGCGAGGTGGCGGGTCGCTCCGTGGCGCTGGACCCGAGCTGCGCGCAGCCAAACTTCCTGCAGACGTGGTGGCGGCTGTACAGCGCCTCTGTGTTGCCGTTGCTGCAGCGGGCCTACGGGGAAGCAGCGTTTGACAGCGGCTTTGTGGAGGCCAGAGAGGACGTGGGTGAAGTTTTTTTTTTTTTTTTAAGGGGAGGAGTGTATGCACTGTTTTTAAATGTGTGTGTGGAGCATAGGGAACCTTTTTGACTTTCTAAATACGGTTTTTACCATTATCAGAGCCCTCTACACATGAAATAACACCCCTACAATCAACTTTCATGCTCCAATTATTCTTTGTTTATTCCACATTGCCCAATTCTAATGCGCAGGCTACAGGATCACTGCAGGGACATAAGGGAGGGCTCAAGCTGGCAAGCTAACTAGTTAGCCTCCATAGTATTTGTTCTAACTTTTCAATGTTTCAAACCGAAACATAGGACAACAAAAACGGGAGGGGGGGGGAATACCACTTCCACACTGAATGGGAGGGGAACTTTTTCCACTTTTTTCCACTCGGATTGGCAATCCTGGCTGACTGTCAGATGTAATGTCTTCAAGGAAGTGTCTATACTTGTCAGGCGTCACCTTCAGTAACACTTGTATGTTGAAGAGCCGTTTCGACGCGTTGCTCGTAAAGTACTTGCATCACGACGTCTTATCTGTTGCTCAACGTGCAGTCGCACTTTGACTCTTGTGATAAAATGCAAAGAAGTGGTCCTAAGGGGAGGGCTGGGGATGGGATTCAATCTCCTTGGCCTCTGAGGAATGAATCCTTATAAAGTAGTAAAAAAAAACAACTTTTCCTCGTCATGCAGGACAAGCCCTGGGAGGACAAGGGCGGGCGGCCGTTCGGCTCCGCAGCCCCAGTCCCGGACGCGCCCGCCCCCCGCCGTTTCTCCGACGAGGAGAGGAAGCAGCGCTGGGAAGTTGGCGAGATCGACTACATGGGCGACGACTCCTTTGTCAACATCGAGCGCAAGCTGAACGCGTTCCTCAAGTAGCACTGAGGCAGTGCAGGGCCTGAACGGACAGAGAGGGGCCTTTTTGGGGATGGACCTCCCCCTCATCCCCCCACGTGGCTAATCACTGAAGATTAATTAGAAGATTGGCCTTCTCCGTATCTTTGAGCCTCACTAACTGCAACGTGTGCGTGTCAGAGCGAGTGTCTTCAAGATAAAATAAGCACTGTATACACTATGAAATGAATTAGCATTAGCATCTTAGCATAAGCACTGGATGGATACAGCAGGAAAGTTGATAAAGGCCACTCATACAGAAGGGGCCTGCAGGGGAAGGAGGGGGTGCGGGGGGTCATGTATGCTGGGTTTGTTTTTGGCTGGTTGCCTGGCAACTGCTGGGGGGGGGGGGTGATAAGTTCAGGACAGTAAGGGGGAGGGAGGAGGGTGTAGAAAGTGAAGAATGCATTCCTGTGAGCGTTTGGGGTTCCTAAGTCTTCCAAAAATGTCAGCCTGCGCGCTTTCTGCCAAACGGTAGCACAACTCCTTCCTCTCTATGCTTTTACGTGTCCATGTACTTTTAACGTCTTTTTTTTGCGTTTAAACACGACAGTACAGCTCTCTCTACCCTCTGGTGCATGCGTGTTCCTTCCGCTGTGGCGTCCGCGTCACATCCCCGTGTTACACTTCCTGTCCCGGACCAGGCGTATTTACTGTTTACAACACCTCTCTTGACCTAACCGCCGCTTGTTGCACTCCATGCTTGCGAGATCTGAGGGAAAGTGTTCAGCTTTCTGATCTTGCTGGTGTGCTAAACCCCCCTCCCTAAAAAAAAAAAAAAAAAAAGTGTTCAAGTGGATGGCTCACTGTGTTACAAATCCTTGTTGCTAAGAATAATAAAGAATAATAAGATTTTTTGCTTGTTTTTCATACGGATTGAGGTTTGAATGCCTCTCCTTTTACACCTTCCTGAACTAAGTGTAAGAAACCAAACACATACTCTGTAAGGACACAAAAAGAAGCTACTTGAGCATAACTGCGGCCAAATGGCTCAATATTTCTCCCTGTCTGACCGCAAAAGGGATTTAGCTTGCCCAACTGCTAATGAACCTAAATCATTGTTCCATGATAGTTCTTTGGCAGTGCTGTGTAGATGCAAAACATTTTTAAGTAAGCAATTTTTAGCAAAGAAGTACATTTTGAAGAAAAGTCTTCAAGGGGCCTTGTTTGGAATTTGCATGAGAGCACCAAACATGGAATGCTGAAAGGTGAAAATGGAACGTGGATGGTCCTGATGCCTTCCTATGTTCCAGAAGAGCCCATCTGAGACCTTTTCCACACTGCACATCATGATCCTTCAAAGGAATAATAGAGTTTCAGTTTGTGCAGGGGCGTCACAGATGGAGATGTTGGAAGGGGCATCCCTCATGACTGAAGGCCCTTGTCTGTGGGGTAATGACTGGCTTTTTCAACAGGACAACGCTGGACTTCACAATGCCCGACTGACAAAGTACTTTCAGATAAATAAGCTTACTCTTCTGGACCCCCCTGTGTGTCCCCTGATCTAAATCCAACTGACAACATTTGGGGATGAATTGCAAGGGAAGATTACAAAAATGGGTCCGCACGGGGGATGAGTGGGTAGCACGTTGGCCTCAAAGTCAGGAGGTTCAGGGTTTGAATCTCCGATGGGTGGAGTTTGCATGTTCTCCCTGTGTGTGCGTGCGTAGGTTTTCTCCGGGTACTTTGGTTTCCTCCCACATTCCAAAAACATGCATGATAGGTTAATTGGCGACACTAAATTGACCATCGATATGATGTGAGTGTGACTGGGTGTATGTCTTTGTCTATATGTGCCCTGCAATTGACTGGCGACCAGTCCAGGGTTGTTTATATGTGCCCTGCGATTGAGTGGCGACCAGTCCAGGGTGTACCCCGCCTCCTGCCCAAAGTCAGCTGGGATAGGCTCCAGCATACTCGCGACCCTACTGAGGATAAGCGGCATAGAAAATGAATGAATAAATGAAGGATTATAAAAATGGACATCAGCTCCAGACAATGGATGTCCTCTGTGAAGCTATCTTCACCGCCTGGAGCAACATTCCCATAGCCTTCTGGAAACACTGGCATCAAGCATGGCCCAACCCATTTTTTAGGTAATGAGTAACTACTCATTACTGAGTCCTTTAAAAAAGAAAACATTTTATCAGCTCAACAGCCCATTTCACTTTGTTTGCAATAAACTGTTTACTTTTGTATCACTCCCATATCTTTTTTCTGCTTTTTACATTTTGAAGCTCTACTTAGAGCCACCTTAAGATTCGTCACAGAAACATGTAAATGATTTGTGTGCATTCAGCGTCATGTGATTCTACTCAACCAATCAGCTGCTGAGCTTTGGTCACACGAATCCCGTTAACCAATGAAAGAGCAGGAACAGGAAGATGCACACACTGTCACCTACGCACCCCTATTTGCTAAAAAAAAAAAAAAAGCAGATTCTATTCCATGTTGATTGTTAGTTGGAGCAGTAAAAGTACAGTAATGTTTTCTGTTGTCATACCAGCGAATGCAAGAGTCACTGCAGTACTGGGGGCCTCCTAAATTAGGATACTTCAAAAGATACTTTATAAAGTAAGCACGTACCCAATGCACGTAATAGCCACTTCCCCGTGGAAGGCAAACGAGCTCCAAATTAACCGCATTGCTTGTTTTAGAAACAAAATGTCACTGCGGTAAAAAGTCACATTTGGGGGTTCGAAGACGAGAAGCTGGCTGGATACGTTCAGCTAGCTAGCTTCGGCCGTCAACGGCCAGGCAAAGAGTGTAAAGAAAGATGGAAGAGAAGTCGAGCACCAATAGGGTTAGCCAAGCGAGTAATCATACACACTGGCATCGATTGGCATAGCCTGTGTCAAGATGTCAAACAATGGCGTCATTTTTCCCGCACGCGACTGTCATTACGTAATTCGCAACGAAAACAGGATAGGTTATTCGCATGCGCTAGATCTACGTCATCCAAGTCACTTCCTTCATTGGCATTTTTTACGGCAGTGCTTTTGCGACGTTACTGCCGTAAATCGTGGATCCTTCATTCGTTTTCTATGCCGCTTATCCTCATTAGGGTTTGACGTACAAATCGGTTTACCCAACATGAGTGCCGAGATGCGTTCCGCGCATGCGTTGAACACAGCAAGATGATCCTCTAAAACGTTTTGACTGTTGTGTTTATATTTTATTGTTAGTGAACTGCTACACCTTATTTGTAAAATGAATATATTATTTATTTTGATGAAATGACCAATTTGAAAGTAACAAACCAAGAATCAAGTTTATTTGTAGTTGTAAACGTAATTAAGGTGTTTTTACTTAAAAAAAAAAAAGTATTTGCTTTGATCCTGTAACAAAATGATGACTTTTTCCAAAATATATTTTTCGTCTCTTTCAAAAACTAGTTTTGTTTTCCGAAATTTAATGGTGCATTAATGCAAGGAGTTGTTCTCCTGGGCTTGTAACTGGCCAACCCTACTGCCTATTGAGTGTAAAGAAAAAGCACAAACATTTACGGGAGCAGGCTTTATCCTAAAACACAGATATAAGAACGTCCAAACAGATTTAGAATGTGTACAAGTTGTTAAAAAACAAACAAACACAAAACTACAGCTCCATCAGCGCTCTGATGTCGTTGATGCGTGACGTCTTCCTGTCGGTGCCGATGGAGCCAAACGCCGCCTCCACCAGGTCCTGCTTCTGCTTTTGGATCTTCATCATGTTCTCCTCCACCGAGTCCTTCACGATAAACTACACACACGCACACACATATGAGATGGTAGCAAATATACAGAATATAGATAATATATAGGAAATACCTAGTGAGGCATGCTCTAAAAAGCTCAACTTTCATACCTTGGTGACAAAGACTTTTCTCTTCTGACCCAAGCGGTAGCAGCGGTCGATACACTGTTCCTCTGTGGCTGGGTTCCACGCCTGCAATACAAAATGCATACATAACGTTGACGTTACAGAAAGTAAACTTCAAAAACGCTGTTATTAGTATATTTTTATTGCCATGTGGGCAAACAAGTTACCAGTAGGTGCAGTAGATTCTCAGAAAACAAACAACACTCTTAAGGCTGTGCAGTTGGGCAATTAGCTGAAAGGGGTGTTAAAAAAATAGCAGTGTGGCCTTCAATCAGTGATCAATGTAGTGAAAAAACAGGTGTGAATCAGGTGGCCCCTATTCAAGAATGAAACTGGCACTTGTTGAACATAAATTCTCTTTGAAAGCCTGAGGGAAAAGGGTCCTTCAAGACACTGCTCAGAAGAAGTACTTCTGAGCAGTGTCTTTTCAGCTAAAATAATCCTTGGGTCTCAAAATGGAGAGCAAAACAAGAGACACGTGGCAGAAAACGGAAGACAACTATCAAAATGGAACAAAGAATACCCAGAATGGCAAAGGCTAAGCCAATGATCAGCCGGGACGATCAAAGACAGTCGAGAGTTGCCTTGTAAGTACTATGTCTGTATTCATCCTATAATTAGTTGCTATTACGTTAGCTATTATATTAATATCCAATTAGCAACCATCCTGTTTTTTTTTGTGTGCGCGCCAAATCATATTTCATTTTAATATTTTATTTAGTGGGAGTGTGAAAACATAATTATAAAATTGTATCAGTAATTCAGTGAAATAGCTGAAACTACATAAATGTCAGAACCAGTAATTACCAATTTAATTGATAGACATTCATTCATTCATTCATTTTCTATACCGCTTATCCACATTAGGGTCACGGGGATGCTGGAGCCTATCCCAGCAGACTTTGGGCGAGAGGCGGGGTACACCCTGGACTGGTCGCCAGTCAATCGCAGGGCACATATAGACAAACAAACATCCACACTCACATTCATACCTATGGACAATTTAAAGTCACCAATTAACCTAACATGCATGTTTTTGGAATGTGGGAGGAAACCGAAGTACCCGGAGAAAACCCACTCACGCACGGGGAGAACATGCAAACTCCACACAGAGATGCCCAACGGAGATTTGAACCCAGGTTTTTCAAGATCTCATGACTGTGTGGCCAATGTGCTAACCACTCATCCACCGTGCGGGAATTGATAAACAATAAAAAAAAAATAATTCACTCATGTAGTTCATATTTTATTTATAAGAATAATATCCATCCATCCATTTTCTATGCCGCTTATCCTCATTAGGGTCGCGGGGATGCTGGAGCCTATCCCAGCTGATTT
Source organism: Oostethus manadensis (assembly GCA_024372805.1). NCBI lineage: Eukaryota > Metazoa > Chordata > Actinopteri > Syngnathiformes > Syngnathidae > Oostethus > Oostethus manadensis. The sequence goes on along the minus strand of QODF01000026.1, from coordinate 1,638,647 downwards.
CGGACGAGAGGCGGGGTACACCGTGGACTGGTCGCCAGTCAATCACAGGGCAGACATACAAGCATTCACACTCACATTCAAACCTATGGACAGTTTAGAGTCGGCAATTGCAAACTCCACACAGAGATGCCCAACAGAGATTCGAACTCTGACCGTGAGGCCAACATGCTACCCACTCATCCACCGTGCGGCTATAAGAATAATACAACTAGAAAAATTTAAATAATTTTAAGTAAATGAACGTCAAAAGCACCAATTCTCAATTTTATGAATGGGCATATAATAAATTGTCATAATTCCTATGAAATCCTATTGTTTCAATTATTTTCATTGGTTTGATGCTGATTGGACTTTGAAACTTGTTCATCTCCGTCAATTAAAACGAGGAAATATGTCAATAAAAGTATAGAAGGTCATGTCGGAACTCACAGGGTCCATGAGGAAGACGTGGGAGGCGGCCGTCAAGTTAAGCCCCACCCCTCCAGCTTTCAGCGACAGGAGCATGACGGTGGGGCTGCTGGCGGCGGTGCTCTGGAACTCCTGTATCACCTGGGCGCGCTTCTTTAGGCTCATGGTGCCGTCCAGGCGCACGAAGCAGAAGCCCTGCTCCCTGGCGGGGGCAAGATGTCGGTTAGCGTGGGCACCGCGTCGGGCCATTTTCGCAGTTACCTGAGGGGTGTCTCCAGGATGGTGAGGAAGCGAGTAAACTGCGAGACGACCAAACACTTGATGCTGCTGTCTTCCCGCTGCAGCCTTAGCAGGTTTCCCATCAGCGCTTGTACCTGCGCGGACAAAAAAGGTTGACGCTCAAAATGACGTCGTGATTGTCAAGGCGGGTGTCTGGACTGTGAAGGTGACCTTGGAGCTGGTCCTCCACTTCCCAGGACTTCCACCGCTCTCCTCTCGCGCCTCCTCCTGCGGAAACTCCACCAGCTCGCTGATCTTGATGTCGCTTCGACAGAGGGGGCAGCGAGCGCTCTCCTGCGTTTTGCAAATGACAAGTCAGCAGGCAGAGTAAATCCGGCGGCGAGGTGGCGGGGCTCACCTGCTCCGTGCCGATGACCTGGGCGATGCAGGGCCGGCAGTAGACGTGGGCGCAGTGCGTGATGACGGGCAGGCGGACAGAGTCCAGACACACGGAGCACTCTTCGTCCGAGCCGCTCGCCAACACTATGCGCAGCTTCTCGATCAGGCGCTCACGCAGCTCGGTGGGCGTGGCCGCAATACCTGACGACGTTGATGAGGAAAAAATTCCGGTTACCATAAACGTTGTAATTAGCACCTCTGGTGGTCTACAAAACATTAGTGACAGGCTGTCTTATTAATAAAAAAACATTGGCATTAAAAAAAAACATTGGCATTAACAGCTGTGGTGGTAGTCAACCTCCTAATTTCAGTATTTTTCTTTTCTTGAACCCACCCAGGAAGGTCCAAAAAAATGAAATGAATGAAAGACGCGGTCATGAGGGATGCCCACTGCAACATCTCCACATGCCCATCTGCCGTTTGACGCCCCTGCGCAACCTGAAGCTCCACTGTTCCATTGGAGGATCATGATGGGTCACGGTCCACTGTGCCGTGCTGAAAACATCTCAGGTGGGATCTCCATGCCAATAACGCTGGAAGCCATCAGGACCATGTCTGTTTCTTCCTCAAAACTTTCTTCCACCTTTCAATGTCCCATGTTTGACGCTCTTGTGCAAATTCTAAACAGGCCATTTTTGTAGCGTTGAACAAGACAAGGCCTTTGAAGATGTTCTTTCTTCTTAAAAGCCTTCCTCCAGATGCCGTCAACTTTCAACTGTGTAGAGGATCGCCAAAAGAGAAAGTATTTTTTGCCTTTGCCATCAAGCAATTAATGTGCCTGACAGAAAATAACATTCAATCCACATTTTTAAAGGCTGTGCTTTTAACAGCCTATTTCACTTTAATGCTCGCAGTAAATTGCTTACTTGTTTTTTTGGGGGTCTCACTCACATTTCTTCTTTTTGCATTTTGAAGCTCTGCTTAGACCCTCCAACTGTGCAAAATGTAAATTCTTGGCAACTACGTGTGACCTTGTATATTTTGATATACAGAATAATAGCTGTGAAATGTGACTAACCAGATGAATCACTGTTATTGGTATATTTTTTTGCTACATGGCAAACAAGTTAGCAGTAGGTTCAGTAAATTGATGACTCAACATTTATGATATGCACGCTCTTAGGGCTGTGCAATTGGCTTGCTTTTTGAGAATCTACTGCACCTACAGGTAACCTTTTTGCCATGTAGCAATAAAAGATTTACTAATACCAGTGATTAATCTGCTTAGTCGCATTCGACTGGTATTATTTTGAACAGTACTATAAGAAATGAAAAAGTTCCACTTAGAGTCCGGAAAATCCATTTGTTTGCGCCTTAGCGCTGTTACAACATTGGTTCTGTTTGGCAATAACATTACAAAGGTGACCAAGTGGTTCAAGAGAGCAATGTTTTTACTCTCCACTTTCTCATGCACTCTAAATCATTATTTCTGTTTAAAAAATGACTTTGGCATACAATTGAGCTCTGCTCTTTGAGTAAATAAACGCCCCGGGTATACGTAATTAAAGCATTCATGGTAAAATCTGTCATTTTCCCTTAGATTCAAGGCAAAGGGGCGGGGTTGCACCACGGACTGACCACCCGTCAATCACAAGACTGGCACATTCGCTTACATTCCCCCTAGAACTACTTTTTTGTGGAATAAATATATTTGAGTGACTAAATCTGACCTAAAGCATTATCATCAAATGTACGTTTGGAATTTTGCAGTATGTATTGATGAAGGTGTGTGTGGAATGTTCTCAAAATGTGCAAAAAGAGTGAAAACAACACAGGTACTTGAAAATGATAATCAACGAACACTTCTTTGCATCTAGCTACAGGACAGTCCTGTAGTGATTGATAGTCCAATCACTAAATACATTTTCTTTCAATGACTTCATCCAAAGGGCTGTTGGGTTTTTTTTTCCTACAAAGGCCTACCTAAATCTGTGGAGGTGTTTGCCAGCAGGTCAGGGTGGCAGCAGTGCTGTCGGAGCCTCATCAGGATGGCCAGGACATCAGCGTAATTCCTCAACACCGTCCCCTCGGCAACGTATCTGGTCAAAACGAAGACAAAACAAACAATGGCGTCGGGTATTCATTGCGATGCGTCTTTCCTTTGCACACCTGCTAATGGTGTGTCGCCCCTCATTGCGCGCCAGCTCGTACTCCTCCCTCTCGGAGGCGCTCAGCTCCACCTGCTCCACGCACACGCTCTTCTCGGGCAGCGTCACCAGGGGGTGCCCGTCCATCTCGCTGCTCTTGGTGCGACGCAGCGTGATGCATTTCACCAGGGTCTGAAGGTTCCTGACACACAGTACAGTCGTCTTTTTAGGTTGACTTGCATCATGATTTTGTGTACTTATGGTATTACTGGGGCTGTCAAAGTTAACGCGTACGTCACCTCTGGGAGAAGTGAAAAGTTACTGGCGCGATGCAGGTATTGTTTTGTCATTTATACAGTGGAACCTCGGCCTAAAGTGCCACAACTAGGAGCTGCTAGGAAGAACTGATGAGAGCTATTTGGGGCGCTAGCTAATGTTATGCCATTGACACTAGCATTATAGCGATCATACATACATTATAGCCATCTAATTCATCTAATTTAGTATGGATTGCGCAAAATTATGACATCAGTACAGAACTACCATCCACCTGGAGTTTAGGTCATCAAATCTTACCCACGAAGTATCAGCATCCGGGACTAAATATGAGGTGAAAGAAAAAGGGTAGAAATAAAGTGTGGTAGTCTTATCTGTGCAGCGCGTTCGCACAAAGTGCGTTCAAAGACTGGTAAACAGTGGGACAAATTGCCGCTCGTATCAAACATGAAAAACATGACAAAAAACAGGGGCCTTTCTACCTATATTATTTGTGAGTAAAATAATATTTCCAATATCAATATCACTCTACATAAAATTTGATGTAGTTGCATATCCAGTCTTTTACTACAAAGAGAGTACCTAAAGATCCCTACTTATTATAGATAAAAACGTATTTTAGACTTTTTTAAACTACAAGAGAAATTGGTTACAAAAGCTCAATTGTAGAAGAAAAACAAACATCCCTAAATAAGAAACAAAATATATTTTATTTATATGGCATAAGTATAATAAAATTAAAACAATATAAGTAGTAAAGATAATATGAGAAACTATAGTTGCATATTTACCAACACTGTAAAAAAAAAAATGCACGTAAAGTACCTGTGATTAATTGCAATTAATTATGAGTTAACTATAGACAAATGTTTGAATCAATTGGCAGCCCTAGTTATTACATTTACCAACACCGACAGTGGTTCCGTTGAAGTGATATCAAGATGCCTTACTGTAAACCAGTCCTGTCGCCGTGGGTCACGGGCCTTTGGATGACTCGGTTCCACCACTCTCTCACGTCGAACGGCTTCAGTCGCAGGAAGGCCAGCAGCATCCACAGGTCCTTGACGCTGTTCTGAATAGGCGTGCCTGGACCAACATGGAAAACCCAAGCGGGAAGTTAAAGACAACTGGCCGTGGTCAAGACAGCTGAGAACTACAGTGGCACTCAAGCCGAGCGCAGACCTCCGCCAAGGTGGAAAAATCCAGAATGAGGCTGTCTGTCTAGCAAGTCAAATACTCGGCAAAGTACAGCTGAAAAAAAAAAAAGTCAAGTACAGTATATACAGTACATATTAGTGACAATTTGTGTGGAAGTGCCCACAGAACAAAGGCTATAGCAGCAAAGTGACTTGGCGGAGGTAAATCTGAATTCAGTCTGTTTGTAGCGTGTGTGTGTGTGGGGCTGCAGTTGTACCGGACAGAATCCAGCGGCGCTCAGCTCTGAGGTCGAGCACGGCCTTGCTCATGTGCGTGCTGGGGTTCCTCACCACGTGGCCTTCGTCAAGCACCACCCGCAACCACTTGACCTCGTGCAGGGGACTCTTGTTCTTGCTCTGGAGCGGAAGCAACATGATTGGACTCCCCGTCCGGATTGCTCTTAGCATAATACATTCGCAGCGGCGGAAACCCTCACCGCGAAGTCGGCGGCGAGGACGTTGTAGGTGGTGAGCACCACGTCCTGCGAGGAGAGGAACTTGGTGCTCCTGTTGCGGTCCTGGCCGTGGTACATGTAGACTTTCAGCTTTACGTCGAGCCGCACGTGCTCCTCAAACTGGTCCTGAGAACAAGCACCACGTGTAAAGCCCGAAACGGCGAATGCAAAAGCGGCGTGCTTACCAGCCAGTTGCTGAGCACTGACAGCGGACACACAATCAGAGTCGCGGCTGCTGCTGATGAAGACTCGCCGGAGCCGTCGGTGATGTAGGATTCAGGGGCTGTTCCATACGAACACCATTGTAAACATTCATGTCAGCACAGTACCCGTGAAGGCATCGCAACATGTAAACATTTATGTCAGCACAGTACCCGTGAAGGCATCGCAACATGTCATAGCCACGCAAACATGCTCCCCAGTGCAGGAAGGACATCAGACTGGCTCGCCTGGGCAGCTCAACACAGACGACGACTGCGCAAAGAAGATCTTTGACTAGGTTTTTATTTTCCCCGGTCAATCCCGACAAACAGAACAGCGCTCCTGTCATGAAGAGGACCTTTGACGAGCATGTTTGCTTTGGCACCCTCCACTGCAGCAAATTATTTTTTTTTTATATAGAGGATCTTTGACTTGTGATTTTGTAGTCGATCCTTAAAAACAACAGTGCGCTTTTGTCATATAGAGGATCTTTGACCAGTGTTTTTTTGGTATGTTTTTAAATAATAAAAAGTGTCTTGTCATACAGGATCTATGAGTAGTGCTTTTGTAGCAAGTTTTGTTTTTTAAAACAAATGACTGCATCCTGTTATATAGAGGCTCTTTGAGTAGTGTTTTTGTAGTAGGTCCTCACAGCACAGCACTCCCGTGACAGAGAATCTTGGACTGTTTTTTTATTTTTTATTTTAGCTAGTTCTTATTACAGCAGAGCACTCTGGTCATATAGAAGATCTTTGACAAGCTCTTTGACATTTTTGTTTTGGCACCCTCCACTGCAGCAGAATCTTTGACTTGTGATTTTTCAGTCAGTCCTTAAAAACAACAGCAGGCTTTTGTCATACAAAGGATATTTGAGAAGTCTTTTGTAGTATGTATTTTTTTTTTATTTTACAGAAGAGCACTTCCTCTTTATATAATCTTTGAGTAGTGTTTTGTTGTAGCTCCTTAAAAACAGCAGAGCCCTCTTATGGCGTAGAGGATCTTTGACTGTTTTTTTAGTGACTTTTTACAGCAGAACACAACTGGCTTATAGAGGATCTTTGACAAACATTTTGGCACCCTCCACTACAGCACATTGTAATTTAATTAATAATTTTGTAGTCAGTCCTTAAAAACGACACATTTTTGTCATATAGAGGATATATATAAGTGTTTTTGTGGTATGCTTCTAAATAACAAGCGCTCCTGTCATACAGAGAATCTTTGAGTAGTGTTTTGTAGTAGGTCCTTAAAAACAGCAGAGCGCTCCTGTGGCATAAAGGATCTTGGACTGTTTTTTAAAAAATAGTAAGTTCTTATTACAACAGAGCATTCTTGTCTTATAGAGGATCATTGACTATCATTTTTGCTTTGGCACCTTCCACTAAAGCAGGTTGTATTTTTTTACATAAGACATCATATACAGAATCTACGTAGTATGTTCTTAAAAATCTAAAAGTACTACTAGAGGATCTTTAGTGCTTTTGTAGTAGGTCGTCAAAAACAGCAGTGCACCTGTCACACAGAGGATTTTTGACTTTTGTTTATTTTGTTAGTTCTTATTACAGCAGAGGACTCCTGGCATATAGAGGATCTTTGTGGTATATTCCTAAACATGTAAGTACTACTGTCATATAGAGCCTATGTGCTCAAAGTGGGGTACGCCAAATGCGACAGGGGTTGCGCAAACAGAAATAAAAACAGTTAGCACCCAGCACTCACAATAACGAGTGCACCTGAACGCCTCAATGCGTGAGGAGTATGGAGCGGAAAAGAGACAGCGCGTGAAGTTGTTCATTGATGTGTGCGCGTCATATGAACAAATAAATACATTTGATGATTATTTTATGCATATTGAACATTTCATTTATATTTTAGTTTCATTTTCCATTCCTTTTTTTTTTTTTTTAAGCGTGCAGGAATAGGGGATACGTGGCTTTAGGTCAAATGTCAGAAGGGGTATGCGACGAAGTTTGGGAACCACTGATATAGGGGACCTTTGAGTAATATTTTTTGGTAGGTTCTTAAATAAAAAAACACTCCTGTTATAATTGTTAGGTTAATTGGGGACTAAATTGTCCATAGGTGTGAATGTGAGTGTCTGCCCTGCGATTGACTGGCGACCAGTACAGGGTGTACCCCGCTTCCCGCCCAAAGCCAGCTGGGATAGGCTCCAGCATCCCCGCGACCCTAATGAGGATAAGCGGCATAGAAAATGAATGAATGACTGAAAGTTCTTATTGCAGCAGAGCGCTCCTGTCATTCAGAAGATCTTCGATTAGTGTTTTTGTAGTTCTTAAACATGGAGACGGGCTACAGGCAATCTCTGAATAAGGTTTTTGTGGTAGGTTTAGACGTTATGGTCCGGGCCGAGGCTTCTAAGTGTGTGTCGAGTAATCAGCAAAAAATCAGGCCAAGTGTGGTTCGGACCAGAGCGTGGTTGGATGATGTAAGCGATGACGTTTCAACCTTCCTAAAGCACCACATGCCTTGTGAGAGGATTTTTACCAAAGCAGGAGAAATGCTCACAAACCAGCCGAACGGTCTTAGTCTTGTCTCTGCAGAGAAAATTATGTCTTGTTCTGTAGGTGTAAACTACATTGTAGTACATTTCAATGACCCCTTGATGGTGCCATAGGAGCAATGATTCATAACGAGCACAGTTGACTTCAGCTCACCTTTGACTAGTCTTTTTGGTTTAAGTTCTTATCACAGAAGAGCATTTCTATCATATAATGTATAGGATCATTGAGTAGGGATTTTGTAGTAGGCTCCTATCATATGAAATATCCTTGAATAGTGTTTTTGTTATTAGGAAAGACTGCTTTAGTAATGTTTTAAAATGGGGAAGGGAAGGGGTAGGAGCCAGATGTGGCACTTTGGATGGGCACATATGGCTCCCAGATGTTTCCGAACACCATAACATTTATTTATTTTCATTTTGTTTTTTTCTTAAAATATATGTAACGTATCTTGCAATTAAATGTTGATGTTTGGTAAATACAATTTAACAAAAAACTTAAGGAATGAGCAAAAATCGAAATATGAGCAGTAATTTTACAAAAAATAAAGTAATTAGAAGAAAAAAATGGTCTCCATTTTGCAGCATTTTGTCTCTAACCATTTTTGGAAAATTACGTTGTGGAAAAGGTTATAATATTAGGAGAATAAAGTCAAAATATTACAGGAATAATGTCATAATTTTCCCAGCTGACTTTGGGAAGGAGGCGGGGTCTTGTCAGCACTTTCATCCATCCAATTCAGAGACTTATTATCTTCTAAAATTGTTGGCACACTTTCAGTTGTATTCACTTTTAAAAAATTGCATATGGCTTTCATGAAAATACAATTGAAAATACAGCATGTATGGTTCATGGTACTCTTAGCCCGAAAGGTTCCGACCCCTGATTTAGAGCCTAGGCTCCCAAATCGGGGTATGCCAAGCAACAGAAAAGCAACAGAAAATTGTAAATAAAAACAGAAAACGCCTAACGCTCACAATTACAAGTGCGCCTGAATGCCTCTCGACGCAAGTGAATGGAGCATAAATGAGATGGAGCAACTCACCTTGACTTGTACTGGCCTTTTTCTTCTTCTTCTTCTTATACGTGTGTGCAGGTGACGAGGTGCCTCCACACAACGCTGAGGCTAAGTCTGCATCTTCCAGCAAGAGCTGGGACTCTGTGCCGTCAGAGATGACATTGGTTAAAAATAGATAAATAAATATGTGTACATCAACACAAAATAATATCCCCATTACCGAATTTTCTCTTGGTAGTTTTGGTGCTTCGCTTGCCTAAAAGAGACGAGAAGGTGGTGACGCGGCTGCGCGGGGCAACCAGGATAAAGAAGCTTTGTGCTCTTACCTTTCTCGGACATCTTTGCTGCGTTCACTACATTGGACATGCACAGCTGCTCCATGTGGGTCCTTACACACACAGAGTGAAGTCATTTTAGATTTACATCACAACAATTAAGGATTTTTAAAAGGAGGGCCAACTTTGGACTCAAGTCTTCCCACCTTGGGTTTCAAGAATCTGCTCCTAGTTCTAAGGCTTGTCACAGTCTGTGACATTCTTACCGGGGTCAAAAAAACTGCTGCTTTTTCTCTTTATAAATGCTGTTACAATCTGTTTTGGCGTGTTAAACGACCCCGACGCGTCAGGTAATGAGGTCTGCCCATTTGGAAGTGAGCCCTGAAAACAGTTTTGGATGGTTCCTGCGCTGTGAGTTCCACTGATGTCACGCAACCTGGACTTTCTTATAAGGGCAACATTGAGCAATGGCTCCCAGGACATGTTTGTTCGGGTGAAAGAGAAAGCTAATATTGCTTAACAATTCAAAGCTGGACTACCCACCAAAGTCCGACGCCATTCTTGGTCATGTTGAAGAGTCTGAAGAGCGAACTTTAAGTAACAATTTACGAGTGTCCTGTTTATTTTGTGCAAGTAAGGGGACAAAGCGGTGGTTTGTAGCTTTATAGAGTGCATACAAGGAGCAGAGGGAGTGTTATCTGCATGCACGCAAATTACACGATCATGCCTGTAGTTGCTAATAGATGTCAAAAGCGGACATTTTAAAAAGATAAATCAAGTCCTATACCGCCAGAATTAGGAAGCGCAGCTGTCCTGTTAGTCCTTGGGAGCGCTTGGGAGTGTGACCAATCACAGAGGAATGAGCTTGGCGGGAGGAGTGCCTGGAGGAGGGCCGGGGGTGGAATGAATTAGACAGTTTGGGCGGGGAGGCAGGAAACCCAAAGAAACACTGCAAAGTCTGGAAGATCTAGAAAGTTTTTTAGAAAACTGTGTAGCTGCTTTATAGGAGTCCAGAACTCAAAACAAAGGCCAGAAAATGAGTATAATTAACATTCAAATAAACATTAACATTAACACCTGTGGCTGTAGGCAGTCTCCTGCTGGTGTTTTTGTTAACTTCCCAAGACTGCTGCATCAAAAGAGTCAGCGTCTTCCTCTGTAGGCGCTTTTTAAAATGTTTCCGCTGGTGTGCAAGTCATACGTGTGGCACTTTTCCGTACTGTTGTTTACAAACAATTCATCGGCGCTATTAATGGAAATTGTTGCCCATCATCCGCAATCTTTAAGTGAGACATGAACACACGTCTATCTCTTTTCTGTGCGTTCTAAAAACAGATCAAGACCCCGCTCATAAAGAGACGCCTGTAAAGGGTTCTGAAAAAAACACCAACAGTGCTCTATTTACATATAATGTGGTGTGCATACTAACCAAGCTACAGCAACATTGTTTTGCCGGCGTTTGTCTGTTTGTGTTCAAAACAACTTGAAAGGTTCCGAGTGAATTTGGATGATAATTGCAGAAATGATCAGAAATGGGAAATGTGAAAACGACAGCCCATCTACATGAAGACGATCCGAGGCCTAAACGCATAAACTTCATCAAAACGGCACAAAGTCGCCGTTTTCAGCGCCTGTAAACGAACGCTTTTGAAACCGGGTCCCAGAATGGAAAGATTACAAGACGCTGCTTTCGTGTCTCCGTAGTGTGAAAACGCATGCGCCGTAGCTCCACCCCTTTACAAACGCACATGCGCTAAAACCCCAAACACGGAAACAATGGCGCCGTACATTGTACTCGAAGCAACAATTCCACTTCGTCGGTCCAGTTCGGCCACTCGTACTTGCAGCCATATTTTTCGGTTAAAGGCCGTCTGTGCAACTGCCTATGCCCAGTGATTGGTTGCCGGTCTGTCACATGTTTCCGCTTTCAGAGTGTCACAGTGCCACCAACAGGTTTGGCATACGTATTACATCGTTTTGAGTACATTCATATGGACGCACACAGTGTCTGAACCGGCTCCATCTTTACAGAAAACATTTTGGAAGCGTTTTGTCTTTGTGTGGATCTAGCCCAAGTCAATTTTGGGGGTGATCCCGTCTAGATTCTTTAACATTGGGAAATTTGGATTTCTGCATTTGTGCAAATAACACTGAAAAAATGGTCAGAGCACTTGGGGGAAAATATCCAGGACAGGTTCTACAAAATATGAAAATCTGATCCAGATAATGGAATAATTCCAGATGCTATGATCCACAACATAAAAAAAACATTAGGGACCTTTGAAATTTTCATGAGACTTCATGATGAGACTTTGATAGCCACCGCAGGAAGTACGCTTTCCAGGTAAGTCCCCCAGTGCTCACATGCCAGTCTTATTATGTTATGTTATATTGGTGTTACGATATTGGGTAATATGAGTGTAAAGGTGACTATAGGGGTGTTATTTCATGTCTAGAGGGCTCTAATAATGGTAAAATCGCATTCTGAAAGTTGAATACAGGTTTTCAACGCTCTAACTACCGAAATATTCCATTTGTAAAGACGAAATGCTACTTTGCGGTGGGGTCTGGAACCAACTAACCGATACACGCTTGTGGTTTCCAATACGGAAAACTGAGGGAATGTTGCGACGCTTCAGAGACTTTCTGTGTAGTTGGCATTTACGTCATACGTACGGGTCACATCGTAGACATTGCACTGCTGTGCCGCTCGGCCCGGCTCCGTCAGCTGCAAGGGGACATCAGCACAGACGACAACGCTCCTGTTAATTATGCTCTCTTTCGTGCAAGTCCGATTGGAGAGTGTGAGTACCTTTTGCAGGCGAGAACTGCTCCCCCTGCACACAGAAAGCACAACATTTCATACGACGCGTATTGACCTTTACTGGTATGTGCGTTGTTTCCTGGACGCTTACACGCTTGTACACAGGAAGCGGCTTTCCTTCGTGGAAGTTGGTGAGAATCAGCGCTATGGTCGTCAACGTTTTCCCCTGGAAATTTAAAAAAAAACAAACGATTAGTTACACTTTTGCCGGTTCGACGTGGGCGTCGGACGGCGCCGCTCACCAGTCCCATGTCATCCGCCAGTATCCCCCCGAGGACCCTCTCTGGGATCTCCTTGGCGGAGAAACACGTCAGGGTGTTGTAGTACATCTCGCCCCGCTTCTCCCAGAAGGGTGGGAGGGCGCGCTTGTTCTCGCGACCGCACATCCAGGACAGTGCCTGCCTTTGGTGGGGCATGAGGGGCGTGGCCACAGACTGCAAATAAAAGGGGGAAGCTTCCGGATCAATTGGGGTTCCACGGGTTATGTTCTATTTCAGTGGAGAAGGCAGGGAGGTTGAATTTTGACCGGGAGTAGGGACTTTATATTGTATACAGAGCAGTGATGGCATTGTGAAATCTCTTCAATGGTTATTGTTCTATTAGTGGAGTCATTTCCTAAGCGTGTGTCTGACTTTCTGTTCCTGCCGACTCTTCCTGTCCTTTCTTGGCGGGAGGGGGCAGAAGAGCCCTCCAGCCTGACTTGACACGAGTGTGAGCGTGACTGGTGTGGTTTCACTAGGCTGCGAGGCAGAACCTGCGAATCCTGCCTAGCAACAAGTGGCCTTGCATACGAAGTTATAAGAACTAACAAAGTTAAATGACGTGTTTTTTCTATGTGTGGTTTAGTATGTAGTATGAATTGTATGTATTGCCTACTTTGCCAATTTGTGTCCTATAAAAAATTATAACACACCAAACAAATACATACTTCAGCCGCTTCTTTTTCACCATCTTTACTTTCCAGCAATCCTTCAAAGAGGTTGTCAAAGGCGCTCTTCAGCTGCAACAAAAGACACACACAATTAGAGCGGCCGTGCAAACAACCAAAAAGCTGCAAGTTGTTATAGCGCAGGAGCGTCCAAAGTGAGGCCCGGGAGTTGTTTTTTTATTAACCCGCGCCACATTCTAAAAATAGAATGTAATAAGAAAACTAAAAAGCAACAAAAATGGAAAAATCAGCAGCAATTTTAACATAGGAGTCTGAATAAAGTTGGAAACTAACAAGAAAAGTCATAATTTTACGAGGATAACGCCACTGTACAGTGAGGAAAAATAACATTTAATGTCTTTTATGTAGCATAAAGTTGAAATATTAAAGAAAAAAGACAACATTAAGTCATAATATTAAAACTACACAAAACAATGATTAAGGTTGTCATTTTCAAAAAATTTGTTTGTGGAAAAAGTTGTAATTTTATGACAAAAAAATCATAATATTACGGGAATAAAATCCTAATTACAAAAAGACTATTTCTAAAAAGAGTTGAAATAGTTGGGGGGAAAAAACATAACTTTACAAGAATTGACTTATGTTATGAGGAAAATTCAAGGCCTATTTAAAGCAGAGATGAAATATTTTTCCAAAAGTACATTGCTCTTTAAATGCCATATTAAAAGAAAAGAAAGTTGCCAGTTGGGGAAATTATGTTCTAATATGAGAATAAAGTCATACTATTACAAAAAGAAAATATACAAATAGTGTTTAAGAAGAAACCTTAAATATTTGGAGAGAAAAAACTAACAGCAAATGGGATAAAAGAGCAAAAAGCAAAGCTTGTTAAAATAAAGGATTGCTTCCCCTATATCACCACGCTAATGTGCAGTTTTTTTGCTTGAACTCTATAAAATATTCTGAGCATAACTAACATTTTTTGGCCCTTGCGTCCTTATTTTTCCCTCGATGGGAAACGTTTGGACACCCCTGTTGTGGCGTCAATGAATTAGCAGCAAAGTTGTTTACCTCCTCTGCCGTGAGCGGGACGGTCACGCCTCTTTTATTCGATTCCATCCCGTCACCAAAGCTGTATGGCTTCTGACTTGCACCTGAGTTCCAACGCAGCAGGCGGTTAGCGTGTTGTCAATGGACTTGCACAGTAACCAGCCACAGAATTGGGTACACCTGCCACCATCTACTTCGCAAAAGTGACTTTTAAATGAGGTTCTCACGGTAAGGCGTGTCCCCGAAGTCGCTTTATGGGCACCAAACATCTCCGCCACTTTAGAGAGCGGAGGCGCTCAAACGGACGCTTTTGAAAAACCGTCCATGCTTACGTAGTACATCCACAGCTTCATAAAGGATAACTTAAATAAAACAGGTTTCACTACATATCTTAAAAATAAAAAAAAACTCAAACCATATAGGCATCAGCTACAGACGTGTCCGTTATTTTCTGTCAAGTCCCCCCAGGGGAGAAAAACGTTTTACCACACCCCCATCTGAAATACTGCTGACTAACTGATAACATCTATTTATTTATCCGTACTAAAACCGGGAAAATGCGACAAAATGGAGCTCTGTGAAGCTTACTAGTGTATTCACGAGTCCAATTGCATGACGAGTATTATAAATTTGGACACGCTAACGTTGAAAGCACTCCCCCGTTTCTCACGCCAGTCCTACTATTTGAGAAGCTACCCTAGGATGACTGTGTATTGTCAGCACTTTAGCATCACACAGCTATGCTAGTGGCGCTAATGTGTGCTCTCCTGTGAAAAGTAGAATTCCTTACTTATAAATAGGATATTCTCATAATTAGAGCAGAGCAACCGTTTAACACCTTCTAAATACTGTTTTTAGCATAATTAGAGCCCTTTAGACATGAAATAACACCCCTAAAGTCACCTTCACGTTTGAATTACCCAATTTAATTGTATGTAAATCACTTATTTATGTAAATTTTGGGACAACACACTAGACTTGTGACTAAAATTGTTTTAATTTTTTTTTTTAAGTCTAACATTGAGCCTTTCGGAGCCGATATAAAAAAACTGCTGAGTTTAAAAAACATATCCATTGCTGCAGGTGTACCTAATGCACATCAAGTGGCCAATCTATGAGTGTATTTTGTGTATTTTTTGCTCCAACTCCACCTGTATTGAGTTTATACCCGTGGCGTGCCAAACACTGAGTCACCCCACTTCTGTTCTCATCCTTCCCCCAAAAGGACAACATAACCGGCATGGAGAATTTGTTTTTTGTCCTGCAGTGCACCACCCTGACGGAAGGAAAAACAAGACAGTAGGGCTGTCAGCAGGGTCACAACGCGCGGACCAAAAGTCCAAACATCTCACCCTTCCACTTTAGCCAGCTTGTTGTCCATGACGTGGGCCATGGCGGCCGCCAGCTCTCGCTTGATGTGCCCCACCTGACTGCCGTAAACGTTGGCGACCATGACGGCGTTGCGGTCGTACGGATTCTGGGGCTCGCGCACCAAGCCCACCATTTCGCCTTGGTTGACCTGTCCCACAGAACGTCCTCAAGTTAGCACACTGTAAGTGAGCAGTGTAAGAATGCTTGTTTGCCAGTTTGACTCGGGACTCCGTTTTGACTTGTTTAGGATAATAACCCGAATATACAACAGTATTAGTATCAAGGCGGGTCTTTTGTCATCTAAATTTTCCATTAGGATGAATGGTTGTTTGTCTATGCGCGTTCTGCCATTAGCGTTGCCAGCTGTGCGTTGAAAAACAGACTCGTCCCGTATTGAGTTGGCAACGGACGCACTTTGCCCCTCGTTCCTGTGACAATCACAACCCCCGTAGTCTGTCAAATGTGCAGTTTATCGATGCCGGCTCGTCACAGGCTACGCCAATCGGCGCCGGCGTGTCTGACTGCTCACCCGCCGCCGTTTTTGGACTCACTTTGACGGCAGCTGGCGAGCTGGAGCCATCCTGAGATGTGTTCAGAACAAACAAGCAATGCTAAGTTAGTTTGGAGCCTGTTTTTGACCCACACTACCGTCTTATCCTCAAAACACTTGCTGCGCGTACAAATAAATACGTCGGGTTGCTTGGTGCCGCCAGCAGGGTGTCTGTTCATTTTTTTCAGGAGTTGGCAACCCTATCTGCCGGGCTGGGATAGGCTCCAGCGGTCGTCTTATATTCATGGTGGGCTACATCCGGGTCTGTATAGTCATCCGCAGCTGATTAGCACAGACTTATTGTTGCCAAAAGCAATTATTAGCCTTTTGGAATAGTGACAGCGGCGGTTCTTGTGGATGCTTACCACCCCGCTGTAATATTTGAGGCCGACGACAGTCCCCTGAATTTGGCCGAAGAGCACGTTGCCATCGGCGTCCGGCTCATCGGACGCTGCGGCTCTGATGGCCTGGGAGAGGGTGCTGTTCCGGTCGAAGCGGTCGGTGAAGAGGTCCACCTCGCTGTAGCGGTCCCAACTGAACCAGCTCCTCCGGAAGGCCATGACGCCTGCACGAATGTTTGCCAAGCAAACTGACAAGTGTGGGGCCGGGGAAGAGTGCAGGTTCTGGCTTGGAGAAAGCGTCGAGTCCGAGCTAGCTAAGCGGCTATGTTGATGGCGGGGGCAGCGCTAGCTTAGCCGCGGGTGAGGCTAAGCCGCCCTATGCGCACGTTTCACAGGGCGTCGGACCAGCCGGCGTGTTTGTAATGAACACTTTGCGACTTTTGTATCCCCCCTGGTTTACAGTCGACTGTTCAAAGCGGCATCGACGTGGGTGATGATGGAGGGTCTTTCTTTCCGCGTTTGCGTGCGCAGTGCACGTCACCGTCAGACTTCCACTTCCGCCCACACGCCTTCGCAATAACACATCTTGTTGTGGACATTTTGGGAACAACCGAGAGCTGCGTATGAATTCGGCAAATAATAGCGTAATATATGAAAGATTTGGTTTGCTGACCGCGTTAAGTGGGTTGGGTCTGAAGCATACCGCGTTCATAGTGAATGGCTAAGAACTTTTATTTTGACAATCGTATCCGGTTTGTGGCTAACGGTGCGGGCTGCTTTCCTACGCCGTTCGAACGCCACTGTGTGTGTTTACGCGCCGATTCTGCTCCTACGGAAGCCTTCTAGGTTCAGATTGCGCGACGTTCCGCTTCCTCTCGGCCAAATTCCTCCCACCCGGTCAGAGTAAACCTTTGTCCGGCAGCAGGGAGAAGACGGGCGAGTCGTGGCCGGAAGCGAGAAGCTAGTTGTGTTTTGTAAGAATCCCGTCAAGGCAATAATCTCGTCTGGACTTTCTTTTCCGTGTCTGGAGGAGGGGGGGGGGCGAAAGGGGGGCGGAGCTTGCGTGGAGCGCACCCCGTTTGTTTTTGGGGTTGACACCTAACGGGTGAGTCCCCTTCGGGCATTCTCTTCCTTACAGGATGCTTGTTTGCTGAGTGTGTGTGTGAATATCGCGTTTGGTGCATCAGAAAGATTCTTTTTCTTAGACATGTCATCGTCAGGATCGCCCAGTTTGAAGGCCCCTTAAAAAAAACTGGAGCAGCAGAACCCCCATACATTGCTCTAATGGCAATATGGCTTACAAAAAAAAAAAAAAAACACATTGAACTACATCACATGTTTACATTTCAACATGGCCGAAAAGGAGTAGGAAGAAGCGGAGCTCATTTATCCTACCCTTGTCTTCTCCTCCACGACTCGGCTGGTTGGTTCACTTCCTGTGTTTGAACTTGTTCCCATAAGACCGCGTTGCAACGGAAATAAAACCACTTATATTGTTACTTCAACTTTCCTCCTACTCCTTGTATTTATCGCTTTATTGCCATGATATTTTGACAAGGTAATTTTCCTAAAATTACACCTTTACTCGTCGGTTTGTGTGTTTCTCATAATATTTTATTTCTTGAGTTCATCTTTCAACAAAAAAAAAACTGCATTTTTCCTCCCAGTCATAAGTTTGTAAAATTGCGACAATTTTGGGAGGGACTTTTTCTCTTAATATATATTGACTTTATAAAAATTTCTGTTGTTTTATCAATTTTTGCTGTTGCATTTTAAAATAATTTTCCAACTATTTCAACTCTTTTCGTGCAACATTTCTTTTTGTAATATAATGAATTTATTCTATTAATATGCTAATGCTAACAATGTGCTGTTTTGATTTTTCTTGTCAAATTATGTTTTTAGAATGTTAAAAAAAAAAACAACAGGACAACCCTGCCTTATAGTGACCTTTACACAGGTATTACCCAATACAGTAGACATGATACGAGAAAGTATGCACATGCACATACCAGTGTCTGCCAGTGACTTTACAAACTCAAAACTATTTTGTACAAATTTTTTTCTTTATAGGATTTGGCAATCCTGTGAATGACTAAAGTAATATTTAGTTTTTTATAACTGCTTCGCATGTGTGTGGCATGGACTCAACCAACTTGTGGCACCTTTCAGCTGTTATTCCACTCCAACATTCTTTAACAACACTCCACAATTCATGAACATTTCTTTGTTTCACAAACAGCATTTTTGATCTCAACCCACATGTTCCCCCATTGGATTAAGGTCTGGTGATTGGGCAGGCCAATCCATAACATAACAAGATGTAGCTGGTTTACTAGTGTGTTTGGGGTGATTGTCTTGTTGAAAGAGCCATTTCAAGGGCATGTCCTCTTCAGCATAAGGCAACATGACCTCTTCAAGTATTTGGACATATGCAAACTGATCCATGATCCCTGCTATGGGATAAATAGACCCAACACCATAGTAGGAGAAACATGCCCATATCATGATGCTTCACTGTCTTCATTTTCCCAAACTTCACTCAGTTTGGGGGTCGTCTCACAAACTGTCTGCGGCCCTTGGACCCAAAAAGAACAATTTTGCTCTCATCAGTCCACAAAATGTTCTTCCATTTCTCTTTAGGCCGGTTGACGTGTTCTTTGGCAAATTGTAACCTCTTCTGCACATGCCTTTTTTTAACAGAGTGACTTTGCGGGGGATTCTTGTAAATAGATTAGCTTCACACAGTCGTCTTCTAACTGTCACAGTACTTTGAGGTAACTCCAGACTGTCTTTGATCATCCTGGAGCTGATTATTGGCTGAGCCTTTGCCATTCATGTTATTCTTCAATCGGTTTTGATGGTTGTCTACCGTTTTCTGTCACGTCTGTGGTTTTGCTCTCCATTTTAAGGCATTGGAGATCATTTTAGCTGAACAGACAAATATTTTTAGCACGTCTTCATAAAGTTTTCCCTCGCCAAACAAGTTTAATCAAAGTACACTGTTCTTCTGACCAATGTATTGGACGACCCGATTTCCCCAGGCTTTCAAAGAGAAATGGATGTTCAACAAGTGCCTGTTTCATCCTTAAATAAGGGCCACCTGATTCACGTTTGTTTTTTCACAAAATTGATCACTGATTGAAGGCCACACTGCTATTTTTTTAACATACCTCTTTCAATTAATTGCCTAATCGCACAGCCTTAGTCACATGGGTGTCCAGGCTTCATCGTCACTCCTTCCAGGAAGACCTCCACATTGTTTCCTTTTTATAGACGCTGAACACAAAGGACTTGCCGTTCACTTCCTGTAAACAACTTGCCGTTAGTTGACTCGTGGCGTGTTGAGGAAGTGGACTTCCCTGGATGAACGCCGGCCCGAGGGGTGGGGGGCATAGAAAACGCAGTGGTAATGATGAAAATGAGACAAAGCCTGAGGGGGAAAAACCAGTAACGGTGTTTTCTTGACTATAATGGAGTGTAAGTCGCACCAGCCAAGTTTTTGCTACATTGTTGTCCGGGCTTCTACAGAGAGGCGGTTGCGATGAACGAAGCGCAACACCAAGAAGGTCCTCCCGCATTTATTTTCATCGTCTTGGCAACTACCTCGGTGTGGAGACGTAACTGCACTGTTGACAAGCCCCTCCGGGCAGCACGATCGCGATGGTAGATCCTTCCTTAATGAGATCTTGACAAACAGGTGGAATGGATGGAGGGTTTTTGTTGAATACCCTCCACGTTCACCAGACCTCGCACCACTAGACTTCTGTTTAATCCCGTAATTTCCATGATATTTTGTCTTTATTCTTGTGACACTATACATTTTTCTACAACCAATTTTCAAAAACTTATAACTTTGTTCATTTATTAGTTTTTTATAATATGACTTTAAAAAAAACATTTTTGTATATATTTAAACTCTGTGCCATTAAAATGACACTACAATGCCACGCCAAAATGACACCCCTGTATTCCTGCTGCACGGCATGCTGGGTAGCTTGTGGTACTCTACTCGCATTTTTGCTTGGCGGCAAAATATGTTGGGGTGGTTGTCAGAGAAGTAAACAAGGAGGACGTTACAATACTCTTGATAGCCAACGTTTTATGGTTCGTAGCTCACACTGTTGTTGCCACTGGATGACCCAGCATACCTTGCGGGCACTGTTATTATGTTTAGCGATTAGTTGTTCTCACCCATGTACCAATAGTGGTTGATTGATGTGATGCGTTAACTCGCTGTGGTTGTGTTGTTTTAATTTTGTTGCACCATAAGTAAGTTTTGTTTGATGATCACCTACGTCGACCAGTCCAGGGTGTACCCCGCCTCTCGCCCAAAGTCTGCTGGGATAGGCTCCAGCATCCCCGCGACCCTAATGAGGATAAGCGGTATAGAAAATGGATGGATGGATGGATGGATCACCTAGGTATATATGGCCACATTTTTTAATCCATGAGTCAAAACATTTGTGTTTATTTACCAGGAGGATGACGTTAACGCAATCGCTTAGCTGGGTTTGTGTATTATTGTACTTTACACAGTTTTATTGGACATTTATTGGAGGGAATATCCATGAATGTGTGTGTGGTTGAAGGAAAGGGTAGCAGCAGTCGCCCTGGAGCTGTCAAATTCCTATACTGGGAGACCACATGCCCCAGCTTGCCCAGCAGTCACACACATACAGATTCTGACTCTGAAACTGCACATTTTGCAAGATGCGGTGGGACTCTTTTTATCCACCCCGGGCAAGAATACACTTGCCCCACACACCGGAATGAGGCAGCCGGCTCAGACCTGCCCCGAAAAGACCGACAGAGGGCGGCGGGGGAGGAGTGGACACGCAGGACAGCGCCGAGTCGGTTCGGCGGCAAATGCGGGCGAGACAGAGGGTCGCGCGTATCGGCTCGGACGACAACTGGTCTTTGGGTCCTTCTGGTCTTCTGTAGGACGCAGAAGAGGCGGCAGACAGGTGAGTGCCGGGGGGTACGAGGTGGAGGAACATCAAGGGAGCGGTCAGCGTTTGCTGTATTGGACTGCGTGTCGAGAGAACGTTCATGCTGTAGGTGGAATGAGGGCCTTTTTTAAGCCCTGCTTCAGTGCTTGGCCGTCCGACGGCGGCGTAGTGCTTCCTGTTTCCTGTCTGTGATGTCACACTGTAGAAGGCTGCGGTTCAAAGGAGGGTTTTGAACCGTTTGGTGTTCAAATGTGCAGAGGTTCTTGACATAATGATGCGCTCCTCGTGTTGCTTGTATCAAACGGTTATAAAATTATGATAACAGAGTTCCCTCTTGTCGCCATCATATAGCCCAGGGGCAGGCAAACTGCAGGCCCGCCAAGTATTTTAAATGTTTAAGTATTTAATTAACTACCTACTGCACTATGTGGGCATACAAACAAATACTGCACACAATACCCATGCCAAAAAAACACCCATATATTTCTGCTGCAAGGCATGCTGGGTAGCTTGTGGTACTCTTTTGCACAACATTTTGACGTGTTTTTGCCAGATCGGGGAGGTTGTCAGGGAAGGAAACACGGGGGAGTTGCACATACTCTTGACATCCAATGTTTTATTGCTCATGGTTGCATTGTTGCAGCTGGACTACCCAGCATGCCTTGCGGGCATCTGGAAGTAGCAGTTTTCAGTTGTGTGTTATGTTTAGCGCTTATTGATGCAACCTTTTTTGAAAAGTTTTTTAAAGGTTGGTATAGCCTATTTTCAAGTTCATTCACTGAAACACACATTGGAACCTAAATGACCAATGAGGAGGGATCATGTGACGTAAAACATTAAAGGAGGGGTGTCCAAAGTGTGGCTCAGAGGCCGTTTGCACCCAGCTGCTGTGTAAAAAAAAAATATATAGAGAATTTAACACAAAAAAGACAAAAATCACCAGTAATGTTAGAAAGAAAAAATTGTTGGAAAGTTTAAAAAATATTACAAGAATAAAGTCCAAATTCTTTTAAAACAAAAGCTGTATTTGAACAATAGTATGTAATAGTTCTACAAGATGAAGTTAATGTTATGAGGATAATAACAATATAATTTTAGTAGCATAAAGTTAAAGTATAAAAAATAAAGTTGTAGTTTTTGCATATTTAGCTTGAAGAAAAAAAATAACGTCATAATTACAAAAATAACATTTACAGCAAAATATAGCTGTAATATTACAAGAATGAAGTCCAAATATTATGAGGAATAAAATTACACGAATAATATAATATTATGAAGAAAAAATAACATCATTTTAGTTGAAGTCTTCAAAAATAGATTGTTATTTAGTCAATATTATGAGAAACAAACAAAACCAGGAATAAATATAAATTTGTTTGGAAATTTAGCTTGAAGAAAAAGCTATAAAACAAGAAAAAATTCAAAATATGGCAATAAAGTCATCGTTATGACAAGGAAAGCAGGCTTTGCTACACATCTTAAAACAAAACCCCTGCCTTTCAGCTAAAGCTCCAAATTAGGTTGCAGAAAAAAATGATAATATTGCAAGAACAAAGTCAAAAATCTCACCCAAAGTCTGCTAGGATAGGCTCCAGCATCCCCGCGACCCTAATGAGGATAAGTGGTATAGAAAATGAATGAATGAATGAATGAATAATTACAAAAAGAAAATTTACAAGAAAAGAAGTGTGAAAAAATCCGCAGAAATAAAAAAGAAATGGCAGTAATATTACCAGAATAAAGTCCAAATATTATGAGACAAGAATATTATAATGTTATGAAGAAAAAATATATATAATTTTTGTTGCTACACAAAAAATTATTAGTATTTTGTCGTTATATTATGAGAAACAAACAAATCAGGGAATAAAGATGTGTTTTGGGGAATTTAGCTTGAAGAAAAAGTCATCATTATGGAAAGGAAAGCAGGCTTCACTACACATCTTAAAATTAAACCACAGCTACAAATGAAGTTCAATCATTCATTCATTTTCTATACCGCTTATCCTCGTTAGGGTCGCGGGTATGCTGGTGCCTATCCCAGCTGACTTTGGGCGGGAGGCGGGGTACACCCTGGACTGGTCGCCAGCCAATCACAAGGCACATATAGACAAACAAACATTCACACCGATGGACAATTTAGAGGCGCCAATTAACCTAACATGCATGTTTTTGGACTGTGGGAGGAAACCAGAGTACCCGGAGAAAACCCACACACGCACGGGGAGAACATGCAATCTCCACACAGAGATGCCCAACGGAGATTTGAACCCTGAACTTTTTGACTGTGAGGCGAACATGCTACCCATTCAGCCACCGTGCAGCCCTACAAATGAGGTTGCAGGAAAAAAATGATGTTACAAGAATAAAGTCATTCCAAATCTTAGTCCATGGTTCTCGCCCGGAAAAGGGTGGAGTGCCATCTCCGTGTCGGGGAGGAGGTCCTGCCTCATGTGGAGGAGTTTAAGTACCTTGGGGTTTTGTTCACGAGCGATGAAAGTATGGAACCTGAGATGGACAGGCGGATTGGTGCAGCGTCTGCAGTGATGCGGACTCTGCACCGGTCTGTCGTGGTGAAGAGAAAGCTGAGCCGAAAGGCAAAGCTCTCGATTTACCGGTCGATCTACGTTCCTACCCTCACTTATGGTCATGAACTTTGGGTAGTGACCGAAAGGACAAGATCGCGGGTACAAGCGGCCGAATTGAGTTTTCTCCGCAGGGTGGCTGGGCTCTCCCTTAGAGATAGGGTGAGAAGCACTGTCATTCGGGAGAGACTCGGAGTAGAACCGCTGCTCCTCCGCATTGAGATGAGCCAGATGAGGTGGCTCGGGCATCTGGTTAGGATGCCTCCCGAACGCCTTCCTGGGGAGGTGTTCAGGGCACGTCCAACCGGTAGGAGGCCTCGGGGAAGACCCAGGACACGCTGGAGAGACTATGTCTCTCAGCTGGCCTGGGAACGCCTCGGCATCCGCTGGGAAGACCTGGACGAAGTGGCCGGGGAAAGGGACCTCTGGGCTTCCCTGCTTAGGTTGCTGCCCCCGCGACCCGACCTCGGATAAGCGGAAGAAAATAGATGGATGGATGGAAACATAAAAAAAAAACAGCAGAAATGGAAAAAATAACTGTAATATTACAAGAATAAAGTCCAAATATTATGAAGAAGAAGTTATATTTTAACGGGAATAAATAATTTTACAAGAATAACATGATGTTATGAGGAAAACAACAGCATTTTAGTAACATAAAGTTGAAGTATAAAAAAAGACATTATTTTTTTAAACAAACCAAACAAGGAATAAATTTGTAGTTTTGGAACTTTAGCTTGAAGAAAAAGTTATTAAAATAAAGTTGGAAAAAAAGTCAAAATATGAGAATGAAGCCTTAATGAGAAGGAAAGAAGGCTTCGCCGCACATCTTAAAATTAATCCTACAAATTAGGTTGCAGAAATAAATGATAATGTTATCTAAGTAGAAAGTTTTTAAAAAATTATGGGAATAAAAAAAGAAAATTTACAAGAAAAAAACTAAAACACTTAAAACAAATCGCTGTAATATTACAAGAATAAAGTCTAAATATGAAAAAAATACAATAATAATAATGTTATGAGGAAAAAATAACATAATTTTAATTGAAGTATTAAAAAACATTATTTTTTTTACCAAAATATTATGAGAAACACAAAACCAGGAATAAAGTTGCATTTTTTGGAAATTTAGCTTGAAGAAAAAAATGATAAATCAAGAAAAAAGCCTAAATATGGTAATACAGTCACCATGAGAAGGAAAGCAGGCTTTGCCACGCATCCTAAAACAAAGCCTGTCAGCTGCAGCTACAAAGTAGTTAGCGGTAGCTGCAAGTTTGTTCATGTACTGTAGTTTTCCTTCAGCAAACAGGCTAACCCAGCCTGGCCTGCGATGTGGCTGTTAAAATGTGAGCGTGATGTTAGCACTTTAGCATCACGTAGCTATGCTAGTGTTGCTCAGGTTTGTGTCATACATGTATATGGATGCGATATATGGCATCCATTACATTGGACAAGTGCAGAGTTAGTGTGTCAGAAATATGTCATAATATATAAACAAAACTTTAGTAGAAATACGGTGCAAGTGCAAGTTCCCTAAACAAAGCTCTCACTTCCTGGCATCTGTTCCATGAAGGCAAGCTCACTTCCGCATCCCTCGCATCTTCAGACGGTCGTATATCCTTCCTCATTTATTCCCCGCTTGAACTTGTCATTAGTAGCCCCACCCCACGTGCTTCCTGTGCATGGATTATATATCTATATGTATATATATATTTCATATTCAAGTGTTTGCTTGCCTCCACCTTAGGTCCAAGTGCGTGTAGATGTGCGACAGCGGCGTGTGTGAGGACAAGCCTCCCGCCCCCCCTGTCAGGATGAGCAGCCAAGGAGGAGGAGCCAAGGACCCCCAGTCGACCAACCACAGCTCTCGGCCGCTTCCCTCCGTGCCGGAGGAGCGGAAGTCCAGGAACAAGATCATCTCCATGTTTGTCTCGGAGAAAGGTGAGAAGAAGACGCACACAGGATGCAGTGTTGATGGTTGATATCAAATCCAGGTTGATTTGATATGCTAAGAAGTTATGTATAGTTCAAATATTTCCTCGCAAATAATCTGTACACTTTGTAATTTTCTGACTTGATTCCCATAATGTTTTGACTTTATTCGCACAATACTTGGACTTTATTCACTTAATATTTTGACTTTATTCTCACAATATTTTGGCTTTATTTCCATAATATTTTGACTTTATTTTCACAATATTTGGACTTTATTTCTATAATAGTTTAACTTTATTTTCACAATATTTTGGCTGTATTTCCATAATATTTTTACTTTATTCTTACAATATTTTGGCTTTATTATCATAATATTTAGACTTTATTCTCACACCATTTTGACTTTATTCCCATGATATTTTGACTTTATTCTCATAATATTTTGACTTGATTTGCATACCATTTTGACTTTATTTCCATAATATTTGGATTTTATTCCCACAATATTTCGACTTTATTCCCATAATATTTTGACTTTATCCTTGTAATATTTGGACTTTATTCCCGTAATATTTGGACATTATTCCCATTACATTTGGACTTTATTCGCAGAATTTTTGGACTTTATTTCCGTAATTCTTTTTACTTCATTTTCACAATATTTTGACTTTATCCTCAAAATATTTGGACTTTATTCCCATAATTTTTGGACTTTATTCCCATAGTATTTGGACTTTATTCTCGTAATGTTTAGACTTTATTTCTGTAATATTTTGACTTTGTTCACACAATATTTGGACATTTTTCTTATAATGTTTGGACTTTATTTTCATTATATTTTGACTTTATTCTCGTAATATTTGGACTTTTCACCTTTTTCCAAGAAAATGCTTGCATGCTTGTAAAATTTCCTTATATCTATTAGTTTATTAGTTAATTCTTGAAAAATTGTAACGTCTTTTCTCGTTGCTATACTTTTTTCTGTTAATATTTTGACTTCATTCTTATAAAATTACACACAAATAAATTATTTCTGTTGTTTTTTTTTTCTTCTATTTTCTATTTATTTTCTACTTTTTTTTATTACTATTACTTTTTTGTAAATTTTCTTCTTGTAATTAAGACTACATTTCCACAAAAAAACCCACCAAAACTTTTTTCTCTTTAAAATACATTTTTTTAATATTTATTTTTTTGTATTTTGACTTTATTTTTATAAAATTACAGCTTTTTTTTTATTTTTGATATTGTTTTTTTATGACAATTTCCAGCTGTTTCAACTCTCTTCGTGTACATTTTTTCTCATTATTATGACTTCTTTCCTATAATATTTTGATTATTTATTTGTGTAACATTCAAATTTTTTTCTTCATTAATTTTCCTCCTTAATTTTTTCCTCTGCCCTGCGATTGATTGGCGACCAGTCCAGGCTGTGCCCCGCCTCTCGCCCAAGGCCAGCTGGGATAGGCTCCAGCATAGCCGCCACCCTAATGAGGATAAGCGGCATAGAAAATGAATGAATTAATTAATTTCTTCCTCCTTAGTTTTCCAAAAATTACAACTTTATTCACTGTTTTGTTTGTTTCTCATAATATTGCAACTTAATAACTGGTAATATTCAAATTCTCTGCTAATAAAATGACATTTGTTCCAAAATATGTTATGACTTTATTCTCGTGCAAATATCGACTTTTGCCTAGAATCCATCTATTTTCTCTCTATACTTTTACTTTATTCTGGTAAAATTACAGCAGTTGTTTTCATTTTTTCTGCTATTTGTTTTTATTTTCAAACTATTTCTACTTCCTTGTCATCCTTATTCTTCTAATATTTTGACTTTTATTAAGTTGTTTCTCACAATATTACAACTTTTTTCAAAACGTGTGTTGCTATTTTTCCCTCATAATCCTAAACTTTTTTTTGTTATATTACAACTTTTTTCTCATAATATTTTGATGTCCGGGCCACACTTTGGGCACCGTTGCTCTAGAGACAAAATACCAGCAATCATTCCAAGTCGCTTTTGCACAAGCGGGGACCTTAAACATGTAACACGGGCTTGCAGGCGGCAGGAAGAAAGACCGTGACAAGGACAGGCCGGAGATCTCGTCCCCGTCTGACTTTGAGCACACCATCCACGTGGGCTTTGATGCCGTCACCGGCGAATTCACGGTAAGGCAAAGATCAGTCACTTCTTTTTACCTTTGCATCCATCGATCCATAATAGTCACATTTGCGTACTTGGCTGTGACGCATTAGCAAGAGGTCATTGCAAAACTGATATGTTTAGTTGGCCTAACTTTTTTAAATGTCACAAAACAAGGCAAGACAACTCGCGGGCAGTAAATGGCGCACGGGCCAGCGTCTGGATCCCCCTTTCTTGAAATGAGTCTTGTGTGTGTCTGTCCAGGGCATGCCGGAGCAGTGGGCCCGCCTCCTTCAAACCTCCAACATCAGCAAGTCCGAGCAGAAGCAGAATCCCCAGGCGGTCCTGGACATCCTCAAGTTCTACGACTCCACCAGCGGGAAGCAGAAGTACCTCAGTTTCTCCGCCTCAGGTGGGCACCCCCCCCTTCCCGCCGCCCCCCGAGCGGACACGTCCACCCGTCTCACACGTTTGCCTCGTTTCCTTTCAGATAAAGATTCTCCATCGGTGAGTAGTCCAACTCATTTCCCGCGCTCTCATTGGTCGGTTTGACGGTCCGTGTTCACTCGCTCCAGCCGGGCAAGCAGAGCGCCGCCGCCACCTCGCCGGGGAGAAAACGCAGCGGCGACGACGACGACGACGACGCACCGCCGCCGGTTGTGGCGCCCAGGCCGGAACACACAAAATCCGTGAGTTATCGTAATATTTGGAGGTAAAAAGAGGTCATTGTTTCACCACCTCAAGGTATTGCTAGTGAAAATTGGTAGAATTTGTATTATTCATAAATGATAATAATAATATCGTGACAAAGATAGTAAATACTTGACTATATATTTGTTTAATACTCATACATTTTAAATTTATTAAATGGATTGAAGTAATTCCATTTTTTATCGTGCAGAAAACCGTATTAACATCGTAACTTCAATTTTTCTCCCAGCCAGTCGGCAAAAAATATCATTGTAATGAGAAATGCATGAATAATTCAAACTAACATAATTAGTATGAATATATTATTACTTTTAATTATAATAATCATTTATGTACAATGAGAAAAAAATTGTAAAATTACAAAACAGAATTTTGGGACTGTTTTTAAATCATTATATATAAAAAATTAATAACTCACTCAATTTTTAGACTGTTTTTGACAATGACAATCAGTGTAAATACATAATCCTTTGTTTATTGTGGTGATAGGTGAATTTTTGCTAAGTCGGATTTGGTATTTTTAAATATTTTTCAAAAACTATTTGTCAAAAAAGCCAATATTGGACATTCCTAATTATTATTATTATTATTATTATTATTATACATTATCATAACTCTGCGACCGATTGGCGGCCAGACCAGGGTGTACCCCGCCTCTCGCCTAAAGTCAGCTGGGGTAGGCTTCAGCATACCCGTGACCCTAATGAGGATAAGCGGCGTAGAAAATGGATAGATATTTTTGAATTTATAGCACAGAAAACTTGTTTATGACTTTCTAAATACACTTTTCAACATTATTACAACCCTGTAGACACAAAATAACACTCCTATATCCACCTATATACTCATATCACCCAATATAGTAGATAGTAAGAAGAGAAAATAAGACATATTAGACATAAATAAGACACAACAGAGGAAGAAGAAGATTACAGAGTACTTCCTGGCTATTGTCTTATCGATGTAACATTACTGACATCTAGTGACCAGGGTAAAATACTACATAATATATATTATCTTTGAATGCATCTTCTGAATGCCTTATAGTTGTATTTTTGTTCATTTAGCCATTTTTGTGCTTAAAAACGTCTTAATGTAGGCTGACAAAATAAAAAATTTGCTTTAATGCACATATGTTTCCAACAAATAATAATAGCAAAAATTTATGAATTAGTCTGAAAACCCGGAATTCGAACCACGCAGTGGCGGAAGACTCGGACGGCAGGGCTGCAACTAACAATTATTTTCATAATCGATGAGTCTGTCGAATATTTTTTCAATTAATCGGATTTTGAAAAAGACATTTTTCATTTTCCCTCCTTTGCACTAATCCCTTGCTGGAACGCATAAATTTCCCTTTCAAAAATCATAGCAAAGAGGAAGATCTTAGTCACTGAAATTGAAGTAGCAAAGTATAAACCATCAGTTGACAAACACTCTACTGCAGTTTCACTGTTCTACCAGCAGGATTTGTGTGTACGCAGGGTAAGAGATAATGGAGAGAGTGCAGAAATGTAGGCATTTTCCTAAGCACAAGTGCAAGTATGGGATTTACTTTGCACGGGAAGGCTTTTACGCACACTCTACGCACACATCTCTGCAGTGGACATCAAAAAGAGGCAAAATTGTTGATAGCTCTTTTCCAAAGTCAAAGGTGATGTGTGTGAAGTATTTTGTTTTGCCTGAAACACAAAAGATAATAAGTCTGCTTTCATGGATCACTAAGGAAATTAAAAATAGTTACATTAGAGTGGCTAAGATCAGGATATTTACAGTACATTTTTAAATGAAATGATTAATCGATTACAAAAAGAGTTGTCGATTATTTGAATAATCGATTAAAAATCGATTCATCGATTAATTGTTGCAGCTCTAGAAGACTGTACATTTTCGTGGTTGTAAATAATCAAGAGTTGAAGATTTGAGAAAAACAATATGACAATGATGAATGAGAAAATACATTATTTTATTATTATGCAAAGTCTTGTTAAATACTACACAATTATTTTGGAGTTTTTGGAGGATTATGAATATTCCAACATTTCAGTGAGCGCACTATAATGAATTATGATGCCCTATTCAACAATCAGTACAATAATAATGATATATATATATATATATATTTTGTTGCTAATTAGAATTAACAGACATTCAACAGCCGTTTTCTTTAGGTAATAAAAGTACGTTTATATTAAGTACAGCGTTTTTTTTCATCAGGTTTACACGAGGTCGGTCATCGACCCGCTGCCGCCTCCGGAGGGAGACGCGGGCTCCAAGGACAGACAGAAGAGGAAAGGAGGCAAGATGACGGATGAGGAGATCATGGAGAAACTCAGTAAGTGTCCCAAATTCCTTGTGTAAAAAGGAATAACTATTCCTAAATAGTTAAAGAATCCCAACTAATATTGTGTGTGTGTGTTAAAGGAACTATTGTCAGCATCGGAGATCCCAAGAAGAAGTACACGCGATACGAGAAGATCGGACAAGGGTAAGGCGCAGTATTTGCTTTGAGATTCAAACTCGTTCTCACGTTTTTACTGAATTTTGTGTCCGGAGATCCAACCGCCCTTGCATTTTGTTTGGTTTTTGTGATGCATCCCACCTGAGAGGGGGAAAAAATGACCCGTGCAATGACAGTTTGACCCTTGATCAGATTCCGTTACCATTTGTCCCTACAGGGATGAAACAGTTGGTCAATCCCAACAAATAGAACGCTGACTAGAGTGCCTTAAAGGGGACCTATTATACTCATTTTTGGGCTTTTGTATTGACTTCTGGACTCCTATGAAGCAGCTACACATGATAACCCGCACAGAAAGCTTTCTAGCTCCCCTTTTCCAGCAGTGTTTCCTTGGGTTTTCTTCCTCCCGCCCAAAATGGTCTGTCATTTACTCCACCCCCGGGTATGCCTCCCGCCGAGCCCACCTCGCTGTGATTGGTCACACTCCCAAGCGCTCCCGGACAGCCATTGCTCAACGTTGCCCATATAAGGACGTCCGGGTTGCGTGACATCAGCGGGACCCGGTGTAAAGCATAATTAGTCCCCTTTAATAGATGTTGTAGATGTCTTCTGGGCGTCACTGCAAAGGATCTAAGCTCTTGGTGTGGACTTTCCTTGTCTTTTGTGCAGTCTTAAAGACCATCAAATTGTGCCGGTAGTTGAAATTTCATGGTATTGCACATTCTTTTTCATTTCCAGGGCATCTGGAACTGTTTACACTGCCATAGATGTTGCAACAGGACAAGAGGTATGGCCTGTCTTGTTTTACTACCAATCAGACATTTGGACACATGGCTACTGGATGGGAAACGGCTACTGTATATCAACACATACACTGTGTTACTGTACTACTACTCTACATGCTCCAAATTGACACCTCTAGTCAATTAAACATTCCTATGGTCTCCTATAGCGGGCAGATGCAGATAATAACTCGTTTACGCTCAAAAATTTGCCATTAACAGCTGCGGCTGTAGGCAACCTCGTGATGTGCTTAGAGTACATGATTGCTGCATTTAAAGTATTATGATATTTCGCTCGATCTACCCATGCATGCGCTTTAAAATGTTGGTTTGTGCTACTCAACTGTCGATGTCATATGATTTTTGCCCAGTGTTGGGAAAAGTACTTGTAGTTAATAGTTACTAACAGAAAGACTCCTTTATAAAGGTTGGTTAGTTACCCATGAAAATAATTATTGTGTTACTTTTTTGAAGATAATAAAAACTTTCAAATGTGTAAAAGAATTTGGATTCAGCATGTTGGCTCATGACTTTTTTTGGCAATTCTCTACAACAATGCTAGAGCACGGGTGTTCAAAACGTGGCCAAGGGGCCAGTTGCGTCCCGTGGCACATTTGGAAAATATAACTAAACAAGTAAATAAGTAGAAAACAGCAAAACTGTAGAAATCCGCAGTATTTTTACATGAATAATGTCCAAATAATAAGAGAAAAAGGTATATAATATCTCGGGGAAAAGTCGTAATTTCACAAGAATAACGAGAAAAATAATGTCATTTTAGTAGCATAAAGGTGAAATTATCGCCTGCCGATCTTAAAGATCAGATAAAATAGGTTTCCGCCACGAGATGGGGCTGATCCAGCTGCAACGTTCGTAACTCAGTGACACACTCCAACATGGGTCGGTGTGGTAAATGAGCCTCAAAGCTCGTTGCCACTCGACTCTCGCCACCTGGAAGAGGAAGAAAACGCAACACAACCATGCAGACATGTCCGTGGTGTAACGTGGCGATGTTAGTTTCACATTGGATGTTGGATATTCGGCTCCATAGCTACAGTGGTAGTTCCCCCTCACTGCGCCTAGACTGCTCTGTCACTGCTCTAACCCAGTGGTTCTCAGCTATTTTCTGTCGTGCCCCATTATTATTGAAAAAAATGGATTGACTATAAAAAAAAAAGATCGGATCTGCTCGGAAGCCAAAACATTTTCATCGGGACATCCCTAGAATGTCGTATGCTACACTGGTCATTCTTCGGTGAGACAAACCCTCAGACTCGATCGCCGGAACAACGGGCTTTTATTGCAGGTTTGAATTATGTCAACGATGAATTTGAATTATGTCACAACTGGCACAATACAAACGTCAATTCCTGTCCTCCACAAGGGAACACACGAGCCTACTTTACTCCTATTATGTCTATTATATTGAATAAAAGGAGTGCTAAAAAAATAATTTGTAGATTGGAATCGGGTTTTCAATGCCACAACTACAAAAATATTCCATTTGTAAAGAAGGAATCCTGCACTTATCACAGATGGGTCTTCCAATGAAGACCCTGTCCTCTTTACACTTAACTCAATTAATGGCCGTGGCTATGAGAAGAGCACTTCCAGAAGAAGCTATGAAGGTGTTTGCAATCAGTAGGATTTTGTGGCGCCACCCTGGATTGGCTGTTGTGCTCCGTAGGTGGCCATCAAGCAGATCAACTTGCAGAAGCAGCCAAAGAAAGAACTCATCATCAACGAGATCCTGGTCATGAAGGAGATGAAGAATCCCAACATAGTCAACTTTGTGGACAGGTTAAAAAAACACCCAAAAAAAAAGCCCGCATCCAATGGAGTTGTTTGGTGATGTGCGTGTGTCTTGTAGTTTCCTGGTTGGAGAGGAGCTCTTTGTGGTGATGGAGTACCTGGCCGGCGGCTCCCTGACGGACGTGGTGACGGAGACGTGCATGGACGAGGCTCAGATCGCCGCCGTGTGCAGAGAGGTTTGCAAAACCCACCACACGAATACGGAAAAGTTCGACTTGCAAGCTGCTGGAAAAAGATCTCACGCCAACAGCGGAGGGTCTTCTCCCGCCGTGTCAGTGATTTAAAGCAGACGATCTTTATCTTCCGTTTCTAACCACAGCGGTTGAGTGTCGTCATGGAAACGCTCTCATTTTGCCACACACACACACGCACTGCAGCAGCAGCACAGTACACCCCAAGCATTTTTATTGCAGTAGTTTCTTCTAAAGGACAATACCATTGGACAGGGGTGTCCAAACTTTTTCCAGTGAGGGCACATCGTGAAAACTGACAGGATGCAATGGTTGCCATTCTGATATTTTGTAAATATGCAAAGAAGCTGTATGTATTCCAAGACAAAACAGCTTTGTGATATAGGTGAAAAAGCCTATTATCAGTAGGAACATCACTCTTTGCTCTTGTTTCCTATTTTTGCTGTTCATTGTTCAAATATTTCAGCGTTCTTCTTGAATATTTTTTGTAAATGTTCTTATATCATGGCTTTATTGCCATTAAGTTTTGATTTTATTCCCATAGTAAGATAACTTTTTCCCCAACCGAAATTTTCAGAAATGACAGCTGTATTATGTTTAGTTTGTTTGTTATGATATTACGACTTGTTTTTTTTTTATAATATATTTTTTCTTCAATATTTGAACTCTGTGCTGCTAAAATGACATTTAATTACCTAATAACGTTCCAAGTTTATTCTCATAACAAGTTTCTCTTTAAATTATGATTTTTTTTTGCGTAATATTTGGATTTTATTCTTGTAATATTACAACTGTTTTTTCCCCATTTCTGCTGTTTTTTTCCTCAACTTTCTTGTTATGACTTATGTCCATAATATTTTGACTTCATTCGTGTAGGATTACAGCCTTTTCCGCAACCCAGTTTTTCCAAAATTACAACATTATTTGTTTTGGTTTCATTATTACAAATTTCACAATAAGCTGGATGCTTAATATAACAATAATGTCGTTTTTAAATAATATTTCAACTTTATGCTGCTAAAATGCTGTTATTTTTTAATCTAACATTATTCTTGTGAGATGACCACTTTTTCTCTAAATATTTTGACTTTGTTCTCAGAAATTTACAGCTGTTCTTTTCCATTTCTGCCACTGTTTCTGCTCCTGTTGTGCCACGGACCAATATAAAAACAGCTTCTGGACCGCACTTTGGACACCCCTGCTAAAGCGAGTCAGCTTGGATACACTTTGGAGTAGTCAGTGTACAGCCTGTGCAGCTGTGTAGATTTAATAGTCACTGAAAATGAGCCAACACACAGCCATTATTGTCCTAAATAGATGGCAACACCAGTAAGTACCAAAACAATTGTTGTCTAGCACGGTGGTGGTAGCGGCTGCATGAGTGCTGCTGGCACTGGGAAGCTGTGGTTCAGTGAGGTTGTGAAGCAGAGCCTGTGCCCCTTCCTTGGGACACTGGGCCGCAGTATATCTTCTCAAGGAAAGTCACCTTGGATGGATTTTAGAGTAGTCAGTGTATGGTTTGTATACTGTGTACTACTCAGTCACTTCGCACACGGTTGTTAATGAATTAGTTCCATGTCTTTGCATCCAGGTCCTCCAGGCTCTGGAGTTTCTTCATGCCAACCAGGTCATCCATCGAGACATCAAGAGTGACAACGTGCTGTTGGGAATGGATGGATCAGTCAAACTCAGTAAACACACACACACACAACATAGTCTGTGTATTATTGATACGCGGCTTGGATCGGATCTCAGGCTGTGGAGCACAGAGTCCATAGGACCTGTATCTTAAGCCGGTTCTCGCTTTCTGTCCCTTTCCAGCCGACTTCGGCTTCTGCGCGCAGATCACGCCGGAACAGAGCAAGCGCAGCACCATGGTGGGCACTCCGTACTGGATGGCTCCAGAGGTGGTGACCAGGAAAGCCTATGGCCCCAAAGTGGACATCTGGTCCCTGGGCATCATGGCCATAGAGATGGTGGAGGGGGAGCCCCCGTACCTCAACGAGAACCCTCTCAGGGTGAGCGACTGGAAGTCGTCCATGTGTTTGTTGTCCACCAAATGTCCTTCGTTTGGCCTGATTCCTCGCTCGTGCCGCCCCTGTGCCGCGCTCAGGCGTTGTATTTAATCGCCACCAACGGGACTCCTGAGCTACAGAGTCCAGAGAAGCTGTCGCCCGTCTTCAAGTCCTTCCTGTCCCGCTGTCTGGAGATGGACGTAGAGAAACGAGGATCGGGCAGGGAACTGCTACAGGTACGACTGCACACACCGTTTTCTCTGCTATTTAAGGTCCCATATTATAGTATTGTTATAGTATTGTTATAGTATTAATAAGCTGTGCTTGTCCAAGAAGTTTGACTGGTTTTAGATGTGCAGCGAAGCCTTTTTTATTATTATTTATTATACTATATAAATATATATATTTGTCTGTGTTATTTTGTTTGTTTGTTTGTTTTGTTTATTATTATTACCTATTCAATATTTCCTTATATGGGCAACGTTGAGCAATGACTCCCAGGAAATGTTTGTTCGGGTGTGAGGGAAAGCTAATTTTGTTTAGCAATACAAAGCTGGACTGTACGCCAAACTGTTGCTAAAGTCTGACGCATTTCCAACGTTAATTGGTCGTGTTGACGAGTCCGAAGAGCAAACTAATTATATCAGTGTCCAAACTGTATGTAATTGTGTGTGTAGCATTATGGGGAGCGTTACCTGCATGCATGTAAATTACAAGCTCACCCCTGTCTGGAGCTGTTAAAAGATGACATTTTAAAAGGATAAATCGGCTCCTGTACCTGAAGTGGAGTGGAAGTGTAGGAAGTGGTGTTCGGCAGCTGTCCGGAAGTCCTCGGGAGCGCTTGGGGTGGAGTAAATTACACAGACCGTTGGGGCGGGAGGCAGGAAACCCAAGGAAACACTGCAGGAACAGACGCAGAGTGGATTATTATTATTATGTGCGGATTATCGTGTGTAGCTGCTCTAAAGGAGTCCAGAACTCAGTACAACGACCCGGAAATGAGTATATCAGGTCCCCTTTAACAATGAAAACCTCAAATGAAAATTTGTGGCCGTGCTTAACACAATTTGTTGTGAATCGAGTTGAGACGGAATAAACAGCGCCTCTGCTGGTTGCAGCCAAGCAGTGCAGTCTGGCTTGTCACAGTTTACTTCAAGATGCTGTTATTCGTTATAAAAAAAAAATCCATGCCCATCCATAAAAAAACATATTTGCCTGTGTGTCTGCAGCATCCTTTCCTGAAGCTGGCCAAGCCTCTGTCCAGCATGACTCCCCTCATCCTGGCGGCCAAGGAGGCCATGAGGAGCAACCGCTAAGTCTTTTTTTCTGTGTGGGACAGTTTTGTTTTTTTTTACTTCTATTGGTGTTCATCTCCCACTGGTTGAACCCACATCATCCTTTGTGCCTTGTTAGTTTTAAGCCTGTTTCACATCCACACTGACACGAGTCATTACATCCTTGGTGAAATACCAGCACATTACATACATTCTCCATTACTCACTTATAGGGATTCATTTGACTAAATGGCGGCAGATGACATGCACAAAGCAGTGGTAACAAGGTTTGCCTTAGACATGGGGGCCCAAACGTTTTCCACGGAGGCCCCGCATACAGCAAAATGAAAGTAGCGGGAGTTTACGTTGATACATTTTGCACATTAAAGATGCGACAACCAATCCAGTATACGGTAGGTCAATGTATGCTAAGCTGTTTGGGAACAAATGGTGTTTAAATTCATTCATTTAATGTTCTGAATCTGCTCCCCCCGCCCCCAAAAAAAGGAGTTGCAGGCCGAGAATATCCAAAACAGTTTGGGACACCCTCAGAGCTATTCATGATTGCAGCAAAGTGTCAGTGAAGCCATCGCATATGATTTTGTTTTAATGTTTTGTTTTGTAGGGATTGTATCACCATCATCAGCGAGGCAAAGTATGCAATCCTTGGAATACTACCCTCCAAAAGTTCTGTTTGTCTTTGAATGGGATATGTCCTGGAATGCAAATATGTATATTGCGTAGCGGACAACAACTCGGTTTACCACGAACATCGCAGAAGACAATGTAGGCGTGTTTGTGTCCCAAAACAGTGAGCAATGAGACCATATATTTCATTGTGTCTGCCTTAAATGACAAATTTAGCCCTGAAAAAAATCCCATCTCCCTGTAGGTTTGGACAATCGCTGGTTTGGGTTTTGATGAAAGCAAAATGTAGTAGAAGCTGCGCATTAACTCACGTTACGAGGCAATGGACCAAAGTATTTGTATGTGACTGATGGAGCGGTGTAAAAAAAACAATGAAACTGGAGCGGAATAAAACATTTGGTAAATTATTCATACTGAATTATTGTGTTGGGTCTTGATTGGTTATTTTATGCGGTGATCAGTGCTACAGCACGACTACCGTACCATTGTTATTTGTAATAGACAAATTGTTATTTTACTGACAGTCATACAAGTGCGTCAACAATTTGAGAAGATAACGAGTCTCTGAATTGGATGGTGTTATTTTTAACACTGTGATTCCTGTCATGTTTTACATTAAAATGGCGGCAAAAAAATAACTACACAAAACATTATACATCATAAAAGAAACCGTCTATTTCAATTGTAATATTATGACTTTTTTCCCATATTAATTTTCCCCCCAGGCTAATATAAAAAATACAACTTTATTTAGTGTTGCGTGTTTCATAATATTGCAACATTTAAAAAGTAAAAATGAACTAAATGACATTATAATTTTTAAGTTTACACTTGTAAAATTGTGACTTTTCTCTATTAATATTTTGACTTTCTACTTGTAAAATTACAGCATTTGTTTCTATTTCTGCTGAGGTTTTTTTTTATTTTCCAATTTTCAACTTTATTACTTTATTCCTGTAATATTTGGACTTTATTTTCGAAAAACGGTTAGTTTGCAACTTTTTTCTCCTAACATTTTGAAAAATTTTAAAATTACCGCTCATTTTTCAATTTTTGCTGTTTGCTTAAAGTTTTTTTGTTAATTTGTAGTTTTACATTGTGCCTCGGGCCAATAAATCACTCGGACCGCACTCTGAACAGCCCTGTTATAAAGCAAGATATGTTACATATATTTGAAGAAAAAACTAAATGAAAATAAATAAATGTTACGGTGTTTAGAAACTTCTGAGAGCCATAAGTGGTCAGCAAAAGACCCACATCTGGCTCCCGAGCCGTAGCTTCCCTACCCCTGCTTCCAAGAACACAGCACTGATATTGGTACTGATATCTACACGACACTGGTACACCGCCGGGCATCGACAGTGTCGATATGGGATCGTTCTACCTTAAAAAGGCACTTTCCGCAGTACACGTGACGTCTACACGAATAGCCCGGCGAAACGTTATACGCACGCAAAATACATAACGTTTAGGTACATTACAAGCGACGTTGCGTTTGTTCCCAAACGTTTTTTTACGCGTGTGGAGCAAGGCGGTCGTTTTCCCCCTGCTGCCGGCCGGATCCCCCAACAGTCGGAGGCAGTCGGAGGCGGGCGGAGTGGGTGTGGTGGGCCGCGTCACCAAGGTCCTTGAGAGACCCAACCTGGAGGGAAGGCGAACCTAGCCTGGAGTGAAAAGAGCCGTGCAAGGGGCAAGCGTTTAGGGTTGTTTTTTTTTTTTTGTGCTTAAAAGGTTGAAACTCATCCTCAAAAAAAAACTGGTAAGATATGACGTCATTCAGCAGCGTTCATTTAACGTTCACCAACAGTGTTTGGTTGTGTGCGCGTGGGCTAACTGAAGCTAGCCAATGCTAACGGCAGGCGTCGAGGCCTGCTTAGCGGCTAGGCCGCGGAACCGCCTCTATCCGCCGCTCGCCGAAATGGAGGCCCCGGTGCGCACTGCAGAAACAGCCGAAAAAGCGACTTACGCAATGAGTGCAGCCTTTGAATGCTTTTAAAGCGCCCTTGTGACTCATTAGAAGCGTCCAAATGGGTTTTCACCGTCGTGTACAGCAACTGCTAGCATCGTTGCTAATGCTAGCGAGTAGCTGCGTTCTCCCATTCCCGGCCATTCTGTGACATAACATGACAAAGGGTGCGTTGAAGTGATTTCATTATCATCATTTGTCATGCGTAAGAAGTCATTGGCGAGTGGTTCGTATCGCGACGAGCTAGCAGTGCTAATGTAGTGCATATCTGCTGTCGGTGCTAGTGCTCATAATTGCTAGCCAGTGGTATGAATGGCATTAAACAGCTTGGGAGAATCAGAAGAGCTGCATCATCGTTTTCCTAAGCATTCGACTTGCTAACACTGCTGCATGCCTTTTATGTTGGCTAATCGCATCAGCCTGGAATACTGTTTGGATCTTGGCTGTATAGTGAGAATGTCTGATCTTTTTGTACTGATTTCATCCTATCCTTATTCAGCCTCTGGAGCAGTGAAGTGTCTTCATGGCAGTGCGTAGAGGACACAT
This sequence comes from Oostethus manadensis, assembly GCA_024372805.1. Lineage (NCBI taxonomy): Eukaryota > Metazoa > Chordata > Actinopteri > Syngnathiformes > Syngnathidae > Oostethus > Oostethus manadensis. The sequence continues at coordinate 1,598,485 of QODF01000026.1, read as the reverse complement.
TCAGTACTTGGATGTAAGTTGACAGTACTTCCTAAGGTTGACATGCCCTGTCCATCAACGCGTCAGCGCCCTGGGAAGAAAGGTGGATGCTTGACCATTACTTAGGCGTAACCAGATGGGGGGAACGTGACCGTCGAGTCGGTTTTCTCTCCAGCAAGACGCCTTCTCTTTTCCTCAATGGGGCTCTGTCCTCGTGACATGGCTGCACCTCTTCTCAGCCTTTATCGTGGGCCGGCTAACAGCAAACCCATTCACGCAAATCTGCCTACTTTGCATGCACAGTTTAGTCACGAGTTTTAAAGAACAAAAAAAAAAAAGATAAGAACACACTGGCGTTAGTCGCCCGCAGTCTCCTTCCCTGGAAGCAAATACAGCGCCACGTCTCACATGTACTTTGAATACACTTCGATAAGTGTGTACTTAGCTCCCGAGTGAGCAATTTTTGACAATGTAGCACTGTCGCAAACTGATAACTGGAGCCACGCGCTCAGTGGAAGTGATAATGTTAATCCTTATTGTTTGTTCATTAGAAACAGCACTGCCAAATCTATTAGTGGCGGGTAACAAAATTATTGCACAGGGAACACTGTATTAGCAGCGTGGATGAGTTTTCACACCAAAATCCATCTAGTCGTCCCTCGTGTATTGCGGTTATTTGGTTCCAGACCCGGCCATGATAAGTGAATATCTTTAAAGTAGGGTTCAGTTTTAATAAATAGAATGTTTTCATAGCTAGGGAATAAAAAACCTGTTTACAAACTTCTAAATACCTTTTTTAAACATTATTAAAGCCCCCAATACATGAAATAACGCCGCTACAGTCACATTTACACTCATTTTACCCATATAGTAGATATAATCAGAGAAAATAAGACATAATAAACAAAATAATAGACCCCATGTTAGAAGTTCCTTGTTTTTTTCTGAGCAGCATACTTCCAGCGTAGTACAATAGATCATTGTCAGTAGATCACTGGCTTTACACACGTATTACCCATTATAGTTGACACACAAGAGTAAATATGCCATTTAAGACAAACAATGTCATAGTAAATGTGTTCTTTCGGGAACCTTGGTGAAGAGTCTAGTGCCTGTCTCACCAACAGTTACTGACACCTAGTGGCCAGTGTAGAATACTACATTCACAATTAGAACGCTGCCTTTGCCTTGTATTTGTTTTTTTACTTTCATTTGGTTACTTCATTTAGCCATTTTGTTTGAAAATTATTATCTTAGGCCAAGAAAAATTACAATTTGCTATAATTAATTTTTTTCTGATTGTTTATTTATAATTAGGGGTCTAGGTAGTTTTTTAAAAAAATTTATTCGACAACACAAGCACCGACACCACTTTGGTTAACTTAATAGCCATGTTAATTTACGCATTTAAGCTAATTATTGAAGTCAGCGAAGCCAGCGTTCCTTCAAGTCGTGGATGACTCGCCTCATGTTGCCTTCTGCGTTTTGTTTCCGAGCAGCAGGAGGTGTACGACATGTCCAACGGTTACGAAGACCACATGGCGGGGGAGGATGCGAAGGATGCCAAGACCAACCTGATCGTGAACTACCTGCCCCAGAGCATGTCGCAGGAGGACCTGCGCAACCTCTTCGGCACCGTCGGCGAGGTGGAATCAGCCAAGCTCATTCGAGACAAAGTTGGAGGTATGCACGGGACGTCCTGTGGGGTTGTGTGGGGGGACACCACAAACGCCAGGCTTTTGTTTGAAATGGTTAAGCGGAGATCGCTGAATATGTTCTTTGTAGGTCAGTTTCATTTACATCTCTTGCCTTTCGCTCCATCTAGAACTTGTTCGTCACTTTCTCAAGGGGATGGCTGATTTTCTATTCAAGGAAGAACATCCCCAAGCGTAATTCCTTCTAACAGCCCTGATAACCTGTCCATATTTTGTTGCTTTGTTTGTTTGTTTTAGACTAGCATGCAATGTCAAGATTTGTTTTTTGTTTTAAAAAATTTGTTTGCAGATTTTTTGGGGGAGGGTGGGGACTTTACACGTTTTTTTTGTTTTATTTTATTGTTTTCCCTTTTTTTTTTTCTCTAGGCCACAGTTTAGGGTACGGATTTGTTAACTATGTTAACCCTAGTGATGCAGGCAGAGCTATCGAATCACTGAACGGACTAAGGCTACAGTCCAAAACTATCAAGGTAACGTGCACTGAGGTGTTCCACAATTGTCAAAAAGATGCCAACGATTTGTCATGTCTTGCAAACACACACTTATGGCTCAATGCTCTGGGTGCTACCTAGCTAGCTCGTTTGTGTCAGACTCAAGAAGTGGCACTGCAGTGTTTCCCATACATTCATTTGTTTGTGGTGGGCGGCCACGATTGAATTTGGACCGCCACCAAATTATTATAAAGCGCTGACACACATAACGGGACTGTCTGCAAACGTAGATGGCAGCGTAACACAGCCTCCTGACATACTGATGGTCTATATACACTATACAGACCTGATAAAAATCTTAAGACCAGTTGAAGAATTGGTAGAATTTACCTTTTGCACATTTACTTGTACATATTAAGTGTACATTTGCACTTAAGGTTTTAAGTAGAGCTACAATATGCCAAAGCAAGAACAAAAAGCACTTTGAAAAAGTTATTTTTTTAAAACAACAAACTAAAATAGGCTGTTTATCAATTTATTAAAAGTATAAGACCATCGCTCAAAAATGACAAAACTCTCCAAAAAATGTTCTCAGTAGGACTCAGTAATGAGTAGCACCATCGTTCTTGTTAATCACTTCCAAAATTGGTTTGGGAATGTTTGATGTGAGGGTTTCCAGGAAGCTAGTGGGAACATTGCTCCAAGTGGTGAAGATGGCTTCACGAAGGGCAACATCTGCCTGGAACTGATGGCGATTTTTATAAACTTCCCTTGCAACCCGTCCCCAAATGTTCTCTATGGCATTTAAATCAGGGGAACATGCAGGATGGTCCAAAAGAGTGATGTTATTCTCCCTGAATAAGTCCTTTATCAAGCGAGCATTGTGAACTGCAGCGTTGCGGTTGTGTGGCACTCGGTTTTATGAGTATATTTTCACCGTGTTGTGTTTTACGGCTTTAATGTGAGGGGCGTTTTACAATGCCCCTTGACGACGCACAAGTTCTGAGTGTAAAAAAACAAAAAGCATGTTTATATTTGCACCCAGATCATCTTGGGCTTAAATAGAAATTCTCACACACAAAAAATCCTTCCGCCCTTCAATGTAAAAGCGCAGCTTGACACGTTTAATTGTAAATTAAAAATGAGCATGTCATAAACTATCTCATATGGAATTCCATGAGTGCAGTTGGAATTGCATGAGTGAGTACATCTTAATAACAAGCACGGAAAAATCTGAGTTTGGGAACAAATAGAACAGATTTCATAAGGCCATAGATTGTGTAGCAAAAGGGATCAGTGTTGCCAACTTGTTTTTCCAAAAACATGATTAGCTGCAAATTTAAAGACTTTTACTGGTCTTATTGGACACATGTAGAAATTAACATGAAAATACAGTGGCCTTCATCTTGGAAAAAAAAACCTGCAAAAAAACCCAACAAAGTTAATTTATATTTCTAAAACGATTTGGTTTTCTAGTTGTTCTGTGGAGGTACACAATAATTAATCGGACCAATATGAGGGAATTATGATGTCATAGCGTTTAATCCAGTAACATTAAAAATAGCTCTGATAATAATAAAAACGCTCCCATGATGTGCGGGTCAGCAACTCAAGCATTCGCTTTCAGAGCAAGACATTTTTTGTGGTAGTTACTCCACGACGAGGGGGGGAAATCAAACATTGCGCACATAAAATCAGCAACACCATCCACCGGTACGAGGCCTGGGTTGCGTTACCTCGTGTGGTTTAAAAAGCGTAAAAGTTTTGCCAGACCTCTGCTGCGTCTTCAGTCTCGGCGCATGTGCCCGAATACAGTGCACCTCACTGGGCCACACCGGGTTCCTCCTCCCGCTCTATACTTTAGTCCACCTGACCTCCATAGAGGCACGCTGGCTGGTTGGAGTATGTGTCCAAATATAGTGCACTTTTGCACCTTCCCCTCTGTAGTCTTATTATTTTTGATGTGGTAATAGTATTGTCATGATATTTGGTTAGGCCATATCAACAGGTACAGTCAAATTCTAGCTTGTTTGAGTCCTCCTAACGTCCAGGTTGTACAAACTTCAATTAAATTTAAATTTAAAAATAAAAAATATATAAAAATGTTATCCGGCATCGGTTTGGGGGGGGGATAAATTGTTCATCTGCAGGTTTTTTTCTCTCACAGCGTTCATAAACATCACATGCGTCATATCCAATTATGTACGCTAGACCAGACAAGCACAAATATATTCCAATCCCGTGGGAAACACTGCAGTTTGTTTGCTGCATCGTGCAAATGCTTATTTACTCTAGAGAGTGTCAAGCCTAAAAATATATATATTAAAAAAAAATAAAAATAAACCCTATAGGTACACTTTTGTTCATTTTTTTGACAATTTCTTTCTGGAAGGTTTGAAAACTTTACCCTACACGCTGTTATGAATACAAGCTGTTTAAATAGCAACATCTTGCTCACATTTCAGATATCAGTCAAGTTTCATTGTGCCATTCCTGCTTCCTGTTGCAGGTGTCGTACGCACGGCCCAGTTCTGATACGATCAAGGATGCCAACCTGTATATCAGCGGCCTGCCCAGGTCTATGAACCAAAAGGACGTGGAGGAAATGTTTACACACTATGGCCGCATCATAAATTCCCGCGTACTCGTTGATCAGACCACGGGTACGACAAGTTTAAGTCCTCCCCATTTGCAATTTGACAAGCTCATTCCATCCCCTTTGCTTTTTCCGGTGTAGGCATGTCTCGCGGGGTGGCGTTCATTCGCTTCGACAAGCGGTCAGAGGCCGAGGAGGCAGTCAAAAACCTGAACGGGCAAAAGCCGCATGGGGCCTCGGACCCTATCGCGGTGAGGTTTGCTGCAAACCCCAATCAGGTGAAGAACACCCAGATCATCTCTCATCTCTACCACAACCAGTCCAGACGATTTCCTGGACCCATGCACCACCAGGCCCAGCGCTTCAGGTGAGTCGTTTACGTTTACCACCATACTTGGGCTAATGAATGATCAATCATGTGGGTGCTGACTGCACAATGCATCTCATCGTTAACACACGTGTACTCACAAAGGTACAGTAAGTGTAAATACAGAAGTGCGCCAATAGAGACACCGCATAGAACATCCTAAATGCAGCATCCTCTTGTTTGTCGTGGTTAATTGGTTCCAAGCCCAACTGTGATAAGTGAATTTCTGATAACAGAAGGAGTAAGTAGAAGTCCTTATTTTTTATAAATTGAATTTTGTCTGAGTTGGAGCCTAAAAAACCTATTTAGCCTTCTAAATGTGTTTTTTATAAGTATTTGAGCCCTCCAGACATGAAGTAACACCCCTGTAGGCACCTTTAAGCTTGTGTTTCCCAATATAGTAAACATAACAAGTAAGACATGCATGGTAGCATTTTTGAGTCACATTATCACTGACTACTTTTTGCTATTGTCTCATCAATGTAACACCAGTTTTGAATCATTTAAACACATGTTCAGGGGTTTGACTTTACGTGTTTTCCCCTGTGTGCGTGCGTGCGTGCCTTTTCTCTGGCTGTTTTCTCCCACATTCCAAAAACTTGCATATTTAGATTAATTGATAACTCTAAACTGTCCATATGTATTAATGTGGCTGAATGGTTGTTTGTCTATGTGCCCCAGTCAACAACAAAACCTATCCCAACTCTGGTGGATAGGCTCCAGCATAAGTACGGCCCTCGTGAAGATAAGCTGCATAGAAGAGGGGTGGATAAAACACATGTAGCCCATTTCATTGGATGTGCTTTCCACACGCTTGTATAAGAATAATACTTACATACTTGTACATTATAATTGCACACAACTACTAACCTGTGAGATTGCATCATTTTGGCCAAAAATAAAAAAAAAACTTGCTTAAATCTGCATATTTTTTACCAAGCTGTAGTTTAGGCTGTAGTCAAACCTGCAAACGCAGATGAAAACATAAGTTGTGTCATGCTTCATGCTCGGCGGCCCCCTGCAGATTCTCCCCAATGAGCGTGGACCACATGGGCGGCGTGGGCGGCGTGCCCGGCAACCCCGCCTCCGGCTGGTGCATCTTCATCTACAACCTGAACCAGGACGCCGACGAGAGCGTCCTCTGGCAGATGTTTGGGCCCTTTGGCGCCGTCACCAACGTGAAGGTGATTCGCGACTTCAACACCAACAAGTGCAAGGGCTTCGGCTTTGTCACCATGACCAACTACGAGGAGGCGGCCATGGCCATCGCCAGCCTCAACGGCTACCGGCTGGGAGACAAGACGCTGCAAGTGTCCTTCAAGACCAGCAAGGGCCACAAGTAGCGGGGAAGCGGGACACCGGAGTGTGGAGAAGCAGGCGGAGAATAGGCCGCCATTGTCTGCAAGTCTGGTCTGTGTTTCCACACGGTTAAGATGTTCACTCTTCTGCACCTTGTCTATAAGTGTCTCAGAACTCTTCATGTTTGTTTGTTTTCACATTTGGAGCACAAGCGGCGAAGATCCTAACATTCGAAAAGTTACCTCTGGCAACGCGCGTACGCAAAGCAGTCAAGTTGTGGCCACATTTTTATTTTTGGCGACTGTGCACACGCAGGCCTTTTATTGTCTAAGCGTGACTGCATGGGTGCACCGTGGAAAAGCAGCACATGGTCCTGGATCATTGTCACATGCAGATGTGCAGGCCTTCAATTCTAATCCACCAGAGCAAAGCACTTTTTCCTTCTTTTCCTTTCTTGGTTGCTTTGAATATCCATCACTCTTGGATGTAAAGTCCTCCCTGCAGATTGAAACACGGTCAAACGTTCTCCGCGTGTCTTTTTATGATTATTATCCGGTTTATTTGTGCTAAAGTTAACCAGGAGGGAAATGTGATGGACCAAAAGCGGTTAATTAGTAGTTCAACTGTTGTTTGGATTTTAGTTTGCTTTTGTTTTGTTCTTTTACAAGCGCGGTACTGAGATTTCTGCTAAACTGACTGAACGCATTCATTTGTTTCGTCTTTACTTTGTTTTTTGATTTCTTTGTAGAGGCAGACAGGTTTTAATTTGTTGTTTTTAACAAGTGCTCATCTCAAGGTTTGGAGTGAAATTAATGGCCTTTGTTACTGAGTTTGTTTCTTTCAGTTGTTTCCCTTTCAATCTAAACCATTAAATTGACTTTTGTTTTGCGAAACGTTTGCTTTGGTTTGTTTCTTTTCACATTTTGACTTTAAAGTTCTGGTTTTATTTGCTTTTTTGGCCCAAATCAAGTAATTAGTTCAATATAAAATCATATCGACATTATTTTTTGTGGAAATCAAGCCTTTGTAAAACATAATATATAGACAAACACATTGAGATGAGGCGGCCTTTTAGGATTATTTTAAGGATTTCCATGTTGCTTTTTGCGCCTACTTTTGTCTGCCTCAACTCTTCTCACAATTCCTGTGAATCCCGCTTTGCGTTCGAAAGGAGTCTTAAATTTTTATCCTCGTAATCTTGTAACCTGTGCAATGCTGATTTGCTCCAGGCAGGTAAGCAATACCTCCTGTTGTACTTAAATTTTATTTTATTTTTAAACTGACGGCTTCTACTGCTTCGTGTTTTTTAGGATATCAATTTTTTTTCAGAGTAGCTTTTGGCCTTAATTTACTGAAGAGGTGGTGTATTGTTCCTTGGCGGCGGTACGCTGAGTATTTATTTAATGTATGCGGTCGCTATTGTTGACAAGCTTGTGGAAAATAAAATGTCTTCTAACGTTGGATCATTTCAATAAAACAGTGGTGGCTTTTGTTTAAAAGCATGAATGAACTTATGTGTTTTCAGGGGAGAAGTCAAACATTCCCCTCCCCCACTCCTACTGACTTATCAACCACATTTTACTGCAGCTACGTAAAAACCGTTTATTTCAAAAATCAAGATGTCGAAGACCTGAAATAAAACACATTCTGCCTAGACAGTTGTAAAAATTAAAACCACGATCTGACGGTCAGGCAGCTTTTAATTGGAAAACATAAGCGCACAAAAGAACAACCATTGGTATAAAAACAGTTGACTTCTAGTTGCTGTTTTTTGCTGTATACTATTGTACCTGCTCTAGGTCAGTGTGCTCAAGAAAAATGATACTGCTTGTCAATCAGCTGCTGTGGTCTCAGTGTGAGTGAGATCACCTTAAGGCAACTTAGCTGGAGTCGAACTAGGAAACTCCATACGGTGAAAGTTGAAAACTCAGTGACTATCATCCAATTGCAATACAATGACAGCACAGCATACATCAAGTAGTAAAGGTTTCTCTGAGACATGGCACTGGCAAAAACTTGGGTCTGAGGTGAGTGGGGCCCCGCTGACGTAGGTGTAGTGAGTAGGTGCCTCTAGACTTGGCAGAGGTTGTAGCAGGTCACAGGTTTCTCCAGGATGTTGTCCCCGTCTACCTCAAATACAAAGTCGCAGCGGTGTGCCATCAGGGGCGCGTCGGACAGTGTCACGCTCTGATTACCCACTGAGATCACCGTGTCTCTCTGGTGAAAAGATGCAAGCAAGATTTTACAAGTAGAACCCAAACGTGACCGGCTAAGCCCAGTTTTAAATGCTAAAAACTCAAATATAAATCCCTGAAACTCTTACCCTGAACCTTGACTGTTCCCTAGAACGCCCACCGCAAGCACCTAAACCCCTAATCCTAAATCTCTGACCCAGAATTCTCATGTCAACTCTAAACCCCCTAGCCAGTATCATCTATCGCCACATCTCTCAACCTGAGCCCCTACCCTGACCCTAGACCATAACTACCTTCTTGCATTAGAGGCTTAAGACATAACCCTCAACTAAATCCTAAAACGTTGACCTTGGTTAATAACCCTCCCATCAATCCTAAAACTCAGAACTTGACTTAACCTGGAATTCCTGCACCAATCCCCACCCCGACCCAGTCATAGAACTCCTAGAATCCTAACCTCAACCCCAAGACCCCTAGACAGGACCTTGACCTATCCCCACAACTTTTAACTCAATCTTATACCCTGACTCAAGCGCAGAACTACCTTGCCCCCCAGCCCCAACTTTACCTCCAGTATGTTGCAACACTCACCCAAACCCTAAAGCTCCGACTAGGGGCCCTACCTTATACCAAACCTTGACTCGAGCACAGGGACGCGAGTCAACTGTGACTTCCAGCACTACCCCCAAAGGTTCCCCTCGATTTGAAAACTTACCCATGATTTGACTTTGCTCTAAAACTTCCCCAAGCATAGAAACACCCCAGGACCTACAAACTAGAACTCCTACTCCAAGCCCCAAACCTTGACCCAAGCACAGAACTATCTTCCTCCACAACCCTAAATCTCACATTTGCCAACTTGCCAGTTTTTAACTTGAAATGTCACACTTTCATTTGAACTAGGACCTAAAACCCTCAACTAACCTTAGACCACTGACCCCTGACTTAGAAGATAGATGTCAAAATCCAAAACTTAAGCTTACCCTTTTGGATCCTCCCGCGTTACCGACAACAGACGAGGGTCCGGCGGAAGCAGCAGCCGCCCTCTCGAAGTCTTTTTTGCATACATGTGCCATGATACCGGCCGCTAAGGCATCACCGAGGACATTGATCATCGTCCTGAAGCGATCACTAGAAACCGAAAACCACACCAGGCTTTTAATAAACCCAACCGCGTACTTTGTCATCCAAAGTGCATTACGGTGTGCAGACTCACAGAACCCAGTCAATGGCCACAATCAGAGAGATGTCAGCAGGTGGTAACCCCACAGAGGTCAGGACTATCACCATGGTCACCAAACCAGCTTGAGGTATTCCTGCTGCCCCGATGCTTGCTGCTGTGGCTGTTATGCTACGGAGAAAGAAGCCGGGATGTGACAGATCTAAAAACACCAAACATGGATTGATCTGATGGTATATCTCCAGGTACCTGATGGTGACCAGCTGACCAAAGTCCAAGTCATACTCGTTGACTTGAGCTATGAAGATGGCTGCCACCGCCTCGTACAAGGCCGTGCCGTCCATGTTGATGGTTGCTCCCACGGGTAGCACGAAGCGAGCGATCTGCCGGTCCACGCCGCAGTTCTCCAACAGACACTTCATGGTGATTGGCAGAGTGGCCGAGCTGAAAGATAAGGAGACTGTCAGGATGAGCGATCGGACCAGGGTTCTCCTGGTAAGACGGTTCACCTTGAAGAGGTGGCCAAGGCGATGACGAGAGCCTGCAGCAGGCCCCTGATGAAGGGAAAGGGGTTTTTGCGGGTGAAGAAGTAGTAGAAGAGGGGCAGCAGGATGAGGCCGTGCACAAAGAGTCCAGACAGAACCGTGATGAAGTACATGCCCAGTTTTTCTCCCAAGTGGGCCGGGTCATGCATGTCCAGAATCTTTCCTGCCACCAGGAACACGATCCCAAAAGGGAAGTACCTGCGGGAGAGGAGGACCACAGTGTTGCAAAGTGCCTACAGCTTCAGTGTGACCAGAAAAAAACACATGCACGTCCTATTTTTGCAGGACATCTCGTGGGACATTCAAGCGTCCTGGGATACTTCACATAAGCACTGCACCGTAAATGCTCCGTCGTTACCAAGTCCTTCATCCTTGCCGAATCCGCACAGAGATTGAGCGGATGTCATTTCCGCAAATGTAAAAGCGCATTATATACAGTGCGACGCCCCTCCGATTGGCTGACTCGCGTCAACATCAGCGGTTGTCAACATAACAGAAACCAAAACCAGCCGTTGCGTCTACATTCCCTCGTGACTTTTGGCAGGGACGTCTTAGGCGCTACTGGACTGTCCACATTCAGTTCATGCTCAATGACTAGGGGGGACAAATGCTAGTTTGACTAGGTAGACCGCCTTAGTCTAGGCCTTTGACTTGCAACACTCCTAGTCTAGGTCCTTAGACTAAGGCTGTCCTACCTAGTCAGACTAGGATTTGGCTCACATAGGCCAAGACCTAGTACACTCCTATTCTAGGTCCTTAGACTAAGGCTGTCTTACCTAGTCAGACTAGGGTTTGACTCACATAGGCCTAGACCTAGTACACTCCTAGTCTAGGTCCTTGGACTAAGACCGCCCTACCTAGTCAGACTAGGGTTTGGGTCACCTAGGCCTAGACCTAGTACTTAGACTAAGGCTGTCTTACCTAGTCAGACTATGGTTTGTCTCACCTAGTCAGGGTCCTGTTGGTTTGCTACTTTTATGTCAACATTGACTTAAGTGGTTGCTTTTTAGTAATAAGAACACGGTGGACCAGAACTTGATGAGTTGGTCCACACAGACAAACTGAGCAGGACCGACTCAAGCTGGTTCCACTGTAGAAGTACATTTGTTAAATTGTCATAACGATTTGGCTTGCAAGAGGAAGTAGAGAGAACGTAGCTCTCTTTGACCACGTGGTCATTAATTAGAAAGCATTCTGCAGAACCGCAACAGAACCAATGTTGTAATAGCACCCAGGATCTAACTGCTCATCCAATATTAATAGCGCTGATGAGTTGATTGTAAGCAAATAATACGCGTGACACACCAACATTTAAGTAGTGTTAAACGACATTTTAAAGCGCACGCAGAGGTAGATAAAGCTGCTGGATGCCAACCGCTCATGGTGCTTCAAATGCAGCAATATTGTGGATTGGAGGAAGTTGCCTACAGCCACAGCTGTTAGCCACTGTGTAGAGACAGTGCATTAACTCCTTTTGATTGAGTTGCCAGCTTTTTAAAACGGTTGCATAAAAAGGTAGACATCTTCTTCCTGTCTTGGCATAGACGCTTCAGATGCTGCTGAGCGGCCGTGTGACGTTTATCTTTAGAAGTAATCCCCGGCCTTGTGTGCCTCCCTGCATGAGAGTGTGACCTCACCACATGGCCGCGTTAATGATCTTCATAACGCACTCGTTGATGCACTGGCACACGTTGACCAGCGGGGCTCCTCGCTCTCCCATCTTCCCCAGCAGCAGACCTGAGGAACACAAGAGGAAAGGTCACTCCCCGTGTCACGCGGTCCATCTGCTCCCTCCTGTCCTCACCCATGGTGGCTGAGAAGATGACGATCCCCAAGACGTTCATGCCCTTGCTGGTGCTCGGAACTATCTTGTAGTTGATGTCGGGCGCCGGGGTGATCTCCAGGAAGACCGGGTGTCCCAGGCGAGGATTGTGGTAGTCGGGCATGACATACACGTAGTTAGCCTGCGACTCTTTGATGTTGGAGCTCTGCACGATGGGTACCAGGTCTGTTCGGTACTGTTGATGGACGACAAGGACGTTGGATTGAGTTGGGGTTTTTTTTTAACTGCGAGTTGAACAAGCCACGGACTTTCTGACCTGCTGGAAGGTTGCTTCGATGAGATTGGAAGGGATCATGTTCCTGCAAGACACCGCAAACTTCACTTTCTTTATCACCTTCAGCAAGGCTCTGCTATGCCTTCAAATGTTTACCAAATGCACAAAACACTGTAGTCATACATAAAAACAAGCAATGTGTCTACACTGGTCAAAGATCCTCTCGATGACGCAGCGTCTGCTGTTTGATAGAACCCCTTGCAAAAACACTAGTCAAAAATCATCTTTATGACAGTGCTGTGCTGTTTTTAGGACCTAATATAGAAATGCTAGTCAAAGATCCTCTATATGTGACAGGAGCTCTCTGCTCTCAATGATCCTCTATACGCGACAATAGCCCTGTGCTATTTTTAAGGACCTACTCTTAAAAGCACTAGTCAAAGATCCGCTGTATGACAGAGCAGTGCTGTTTTTAAGGACCTACTACAAGTCAAAGATGCTCTGTGTGTGACAGCAACTTCCCTCTCAAAGATCCCCTGTACGTGACAGGAGCGATTTTCTGTTTTTAGGCACCTACTCCAAAAACACTGGTCAAAGATCCTCTTAGTGACAGGAATGCTCTGCTCTCAAAGATCCTCGACATGTGACAGAAACATTCTGCACCTACTGGAAAAACACAACTTCCTTTACACGTGACACAGGAGCACTCTGCTGTTTTAAGAACCTATTACAAAATCTACAGTAAAAGATCATCTAAATGGCAGGAGATCTGTGTTATTTTTCAGGACCTACTCAAAAAATGCCAGTCAATAATCATTGATGTGACACGAGCACTCTGTCAAAGATCCTCTATTAGTGATAGCAGAACACAGGAATGCTCTGCTCTCAAAGATTGTCTATATGTGACAGAAGCATCCTGCACCTACCTCAAAAACACAAGTCAAAGATCATTCACATGGTTGACAGGAGCACTGTGCTGTCTTTAGTCAAAGATCCTCCAAATCCATTGCAAAAACTCTAGTCAAAGATCCTCTATGTGACAGGAACTTTCTGCTCTTCAAATATCCTCTATATGATTTTATATTCTGCATCTACTGCAAAAACAAGTCAAATATTCTTTATATGTATGACAGGAGCACTCTGGAGTTTTAACAACCTTTTGCAAATACTCTAGTCAAAGATCCTCTGACAGGAATACTCTGCTGTTTTTAGGCACTTACTTTAAAATGACGGTCAAAGATCCTCTATATGACAGCAGCACCCATTGCAAAAACTCATGTCAAAGAGCCTCTCTATACTGTATATGTGACAGGGGAATTTGCACCTACAGCAAAAACACAAGTCAAAGATCCTCTATATGACAGAGGTGCTGTGCTGTTTTTAAGGACCTACTGAAAAAACTGCTGTCAAAGAGCCTTTATATTTGACAGCAGCATTCTGTTGTTCACAACCCATTGCAAAAACTCGAGTCAAAGATCCTCTATACGACAGGAAAGCTCTCCTCCAGCAAAAATACTTGTCAACGATCTGTTATATGTGACAGAAGCGCCCATCGCAAAAACACAAGTCAAAGATCCTCTATACGAGAGGAGTGTTGTGCTGTGCTGTTTTCAAGCATCTATTGCAAACACGCTGATCAAAGATCCTTTATATAACACTGAGCACGCTGACCTGCTCCAAAAATGTCAGTCAAAGATTCCATGTGACAGGACATCGGCGTCCTGGCTGTTCAGTACAACATGGCCGAGTTAATGATAAGACAATGATGGTTTGGTTGATTTATTCCCAACAGAGATGAAATGCAGTGACGTGAGAGGAGGCGCTGGCAAACATCCAAACAGAAGACAAGCTGACCTTTGGCTCGCAGGGACGGACGCGCACCCAACGATCGGTCGCAGCGCCGATTGAATAACCGAATTAAGACGGAGCTTGTTAGTGGCGCTCTTCCATGAATGGCGCTGCGCTAAGCCGAAGCACACACACACACACACACACACACATGCACACACACACACACTGCGGGACTGGAGCAAGCATAACACTGCACATGCCACTGTAAAGAAAGTGCAGGATTAGCAGATCACCAATTAGTGGCTTGCTATTCTTAGACGGGCCATGACACTGAGGTTTACTTTACATATAGAAGCACGGGACATTTTCTGCCATCTTGGCTGTTTATACGTACATATCATTTCCCATATTCATAAAATCCCTGCCACACAATGCCATTTTTGGTCCCACTTTTTTTTTTTTACTTTAAGCTTAAAATTGGAACACTTCACACAGACAAGTTTTTGTTTGTGATAAAAAAAATGTCCACTTTAAAATGATGAAAGTGCTATTTTTGATCCCCCTTTCATCCTAACTTAAAGCTTGAAATGGCAGAGCTACAAAAAAAGTGACAATTTGTTGCTCATGACATGAAAATGTCCCATTGGAATCCACTTGCAATGCTGTTTTTGATCACACTTTCATCTTGGCAGACACCTAAAATGGCAAAGATACACAAAAAGCGAAATTGTCTCACTGTAAATTTGACAACGCTGTTTTTGACAGGTCTTAAAGCTAAAATGGCAAAGCTACACAAAAAGTGACTTATTTGTTCCTTGCAACAAAAAATGTCCCATTGCAATCCTATTGGAAATGCAGTTTTTGAGCACGCTTTCTTCTTTATATAAACCTAAAATGTTTCTCATGACATAAAATGTCCCACAGTAAACAGTTAAAAATTTTATTTGTGATCACACTTTCATCATAATTTAAAGCTAAAACGACAAAGCTACCCAAATATTAACACGTTTGTTCCTCGTGACAAAAATGTCCCATTGAAAGCCGCTGGAAATGCAGTTTTTGGTCAGGCCTTCATCTGAACATAAACCTAAAATGGCAAAACTACTTAAAGAGCGACACATTTGTTCCTCATGACAAACAATGTCCCACTGTTGAAAACGCTGTTTTTCATCCTACCGTTATCTTAACTTCAAGCAAAAATGCCAAAGCTGCCTAAAAGTGACACATTTGTTCCTCACGACAATCCTTTGGAATTGCTGGGGTGGGACTCTCCTCTTGTTTTGTATGTCCAGGCGAGTCGAAGATTGCTTCTATGACAGGAGCCTTCTTCTGTTTTTGAGAAAATGATGCAAAGCTGTTCGTCAAAGATCTTCTGTATGTTGTGTTTTTAAGGACCAATTGCAAAAAAAAACGCTAATCAGCATTTTTGAAGGATCTATCAGCCGCAATCTCTTCTTCCTGTCTGTGTCCAGGGTCAGCCCCCATTCAACTGACTCAACGGACTAAATGCTTTTTTTTCTTTGGCTTATGGAACACCAAGGATTATAATGACAGGACAACCCAAAAGGTTTACCTGATGAGGTCCAGAAGAGCATCAGCCGAAGTCATAACAGGACCCGAGCTCGAGTGGTGGCCGTCCTTCTCGGCGCCCGTCCCCGGGTGGATGATGAGGACAAGAACGATGCCGACGATGACGGCAATGAAGGTTGTCCACAGGTAGTACGTGATGGTCAGGACACCCAGACGACCGCTGGCTTTCGTGTCCATGGCTGACAACCCGGACATAAGACTACGGTGCAAATGAAGGAGGTGCACAATTAGGAGTGGGGTTTGGAAGTTGGACGCTTTAAAGACATGCAGGAGAGAGCGTCTTGTACCTGGACGTGATGAGAGGCAGGATCAGCATTTTTAACATCCTCATGAGCAGTTCCCCAGGGAAGGAGAAGTAAATCTTGGCCTGTGCGAGTGAGAAGCAGCAGAAAATCAAAGTGATGTTTGATGGCACAGTGGACACATCTCAATGAGGCAGAAGAAGGACATAAAGTCCATTTTTATATGTCCGTCTATTCAACATCCATCGCCCTTGTGTTTTACGATCGATTCATCCATCCCTGAAGGCCAACGCTGCCTTCCATTATTGACCTAACCACTGTCTGACCAAGGGTCTAACAATCTATCAACCTATGCTCCATCCATCCATTGAACCATCCATCTACACTGCCCTGTAATTTTCCATCCACTCATCCTTAAGTCCTACTATCAAACATCAACCTGTCCGTTGTTCTCTTACAGTCCAACCTTTGATGGAACCCACTCGTTCAGCCGTTCCTTTGTCCAGTGAATCTCGGTGTCTTTGCTCATTTATACATCCCCCTGTCCCGCCATCGTTTAATATGTCAGTCTGTTCATCCAACCATCCATTTATGTCTCCATTGGTTTATGGATAGAACCATCTGTTGTCCATCAGTCTCAGTCATTAGTCTGTCCAGTAATTCGTCTGTCATCTAGTGGCCTGAACATCCATCCATCCTTTAGTTCAGTGGTTCTCAACTGGTTTGGACGCGGGACCCTCTCAATAACACAAATTTTCATCTCAAAATTGTCTGATATCTTAAATTGCAACACAACATGAGCTGCACCAGTGACACCAGTGGTATGTGCTGTCTTCAACTCAATGTCCTTCTTTTTCCCACTCACACTTGACAAAGTTGTCCATAAACATGGCACACACACCCTGGAGGCGTATTAAGCAAACAACAACAACGCAAGGTGCACTCACTAACATTGACTCAGACCCGCAACCAGGCAAAGACCGGCAACCCACTAAAAACAGCTCTGTAACCCATTTTTGGATCTGGAATCACTGCTTTAGTTCAACAATCCAACCGTCTGTCACTCAGCCCAGCGACCCATATCTTCATCTGGATACCTTTTGTCCAGCCAGTCATCTGTCCAATGATCCATCCATCTATACCTCTGGCCATCCATCTGTCAGCCAACACTGCCATCTTTCTATCCATCCTATCTGTTCGTTAGTCAACCCACTCATCCATCCGGCCGTTTGTCTGTCAAAGGATCCTCAACTACTATTGATCCGAATGTCCTTGGGTCCAACCCGCAAATCTGTCTGGGCATCGTTCTTTCTTTTAGTCCATCTACGGAATCATCAACTTATGCAGTCATCGATCCATGCACCTTTCCATTCATCTGTTCATACATCCACCACCCTGTCCAGTGATCTGTGGTCGTCTCTTTGCATTGATCTATGTTGAACAATGTCCTACCCATAAATCTAACCCGGACATCCACCCTTTTAAATCATCTGTCCATTCCATCCATCACTCCAACCATCCATTATTCCATTCATCTGTCAGCCTATACTCCCATCACTCCATTTTTCCATCTGTCCCGCTGTTTGTCTGCCCCTCCAATCGTGCATCTTTCCATTCATCGCTCCAGAACTGCCCTCCATCTACCAAATCAGCCGTCAGACTGCCATGCATCCAACCATCCGTTCCTCCGTCTAACTGTCCGCTGGTCCATCCATCCATCCAACCATCTATCCTTACCTGTGTGGACAGGTTGAGGGATCTCAGGAGGAATCCGAGCGCGCAGCCCGTCACCACCGCAAACACAGACAGAGTCAGCAGGCCGTTCCTCTTGCAGTAGTCTTTCACGTACGCTCTGATTTTTATCGATATTAGGTTGGGCAACATTTTCTTCCACCACTCCATCCTGACCCACCAGGGACCCCCGCCCTCTCTGCGTTCCCCCCAAGTGAGATCCTCCGTCCAGTAGAGTCGACAAGAGGGGACCACAGCCGCCGTTGGTTGTGCGCGCTCAGCAGCGATGTGCTCATGCAGTCTCAAGACAGTATGTGTTTTCTCTGGCTCATTCCAGGTTAAGTGTTCCCTCATGGGATTATCCCCATTCCATGCCAAGAGAGACACCGTCCTTTGCTGCCGCTCAGGCTTAAGAGGGCTAAGGACTGATTCCATTCATAGCTCATAAGAGAGTTCAATCACCAATCCTAACCAATCCTTTCCATTCACAAAAAGACAACCGGCATGTTGTCTGTGAGGTCTCATAGCAACGGCTTTGACTTAACCGTTCCCAATTTTTGGTTGAGATGTATTTTAAGCACTATGCACATTAGATGTATAAGGGGACACCATCATTGGTACCTACCTCGGTGTTAAGGTCACTATTCGGTTCATTTGAGGATGGAAAACAAAACTACTTCACTTTTCTATAAAATGAACCGCAAACTGACAGCAGGTAATAAGTTCAAATAAAATCATTCGTCATGGGATCATTCGTTGCTCTTGGCGATCCCCGTTATCCCCGTGGCAGCTCTTATTAAGTCTCCCTGCGTCACTTTGCCTTCGCTGACCGGGCACCTAAACTTGACCTCTCTGACCGTGTCCGCCCACGTCACTGCCGACCAATCCAATAACATTTAATCCTCGTTGGGAACAATGCATGTGACACAAGTCGAATTTTTTGACTTGGAACCTGAAACAACATTTTGAACGTAGTCTAAAAAAAAAAACTAAACAGGAAAAGCTTGAAGTCCTGCTTATTGCTCTGTGTGTGTGTGTGCGTGTGTGTGTGTGTGTATACTGACTGACATGAACGACATTTGTGGCACCTCCTATGGGTTGTGGTTATGTTTTGGAAGACATGCTAGCACACATGTAATACAGATATCCTCAAAGTTTTCGCATTATTAGAAAAATGCCCAATGATTACGGACAATTACAGTAGTGTTCAAAATAATAGCAGTGCAATGCCACTAACCAGATTAATCACTCTCATTATATTATTTTTATTTCTGCATGGCAAACAAGTTTCCAGTAGGTGCAGTAGATTCTCAGACAACAAACAACACCCAGCATTCATGATATGCACGCTCTTAAGGCTGTGCAGTTGGGCAATTACTGGGGTGTGTAAAAAAAAAAAAGCAGTGTCTGCCAGTGACTACAAACCCAAAACTATTTTGTACAAACTTTGTTTCTAGGATTTGGCAATCCTGTGAATGACTAAACTAATATTTAGTTTTTTACAACATTCTTTAACAACATTCCACAAATCATGAACTTTTCTTGGTTTTGCTTTACAAACAGGATTTTGGATGTCACCCTACACGTTCTCCATTGGATGAAGGTCCAGGGATTGGGAAGATTGTGCTAATTTGCTAGTGTGTTTGGGGTGATTGTCTTGTTGAAAGAGCCATTTCAAGGGCATGTTCTCTTCAGCATAAGACAACATGACCTCTTCAAGTATTTTGACATATGCAAACTGATCCATGATCCCTGCTATGGGATAAATACCCAACACCATAGTAGGAGAAACATGCCCATATCATGATGCTCCACTGTCTTCATTTTCCCAAACTTCACTCAGTTTAGGGGTCGTCTCACAAACTGTCTGCGGCCCTTGGACCCAAAAAGAACAATTTTGCTCTCATCAGTCCACATAATGTTCTTCTATTTCTCTTTAGACCAGTTGATGTGTTCTTTGGCAAATTGTAACCTCTTCTGCACATGCCTTTTTTAACAGTGACTTTGCAGAGGATTCTTGTAAATAGATTAGCTTAACACAGATGTCTCCTAACTGTCACAGTACTTTAAGGTAACCCCAGACTGTCTTTGACCATCCTGGGTCTGATCATTGGCTGAGCCTTTGCCATTTGCCATGACTATTCTTCAATCCATTTTGGTAGTCTTTAGTTTTCTGCTACGTGTGTCTGTTTTTGCTCTCTATTTTAAGGCATTGGAGATCATTTTAGCTGAACAGCCGCAAATGTTTGCACCTCATAGGTTTTCCCCTCCCCAATCAACGTTTTAATCAAAGTACACAGTTCTCCTGAACAATGTCTTGATGAATGACCTATTTTCCTCGGAATTTCATAGAAAAATCCATGTTCCAAAAGTGCTGGTTTCATCCTTAAATAGCGGCCACTTGATTGACAACTCTTTTTTTTTTTTTTTACAAAATTGATCACTGCTTGAAGGCCACACTGCTATTTTTTTCAAACACACCCCTTCGGACTAATTGCCCAATTGCACAGACTTAAGAGCGTGCACATCATGAATGCTGGGTCTTGTTTTCTGAGAATCTACTGCACCTACAGGTAACTTGTTTGCCATGTAGCAATAAAAATATAATAACAGTGATTCATCTGGTTAGTCACATTACACTAATATTTTAAACACTACTGTAGCTGCTATGAAGCTTTGCACGGGGGCGGTGTATTTCGGCAAATCATGCTCAAATGTTATACATTAGGGGTACATGTTTTGGCAAATTTTCATTGGTTTGTGTGAAGCTGTTTAGGAATAGTAGACTGAGAAGAACAAATAGTGTTCAAAATTGTTGGCCTGTTGACAAAATAATAATAATTAGTAGTATCTTTTGCTTTGAAAATTTTAAATGTCTAGAAATGTTTTGCTGTTTCCTCCCAACCCTGATTGACTTTCACTTTGACTGTTCACAGAAGGAGGTTAGACTATTCAAGGTTGTTGTCAGTGTGTTGGACTTGTGCGGATGGGTGGCGGTTCTGCTTGGTGATCTTTGTTCAGTGGACCAGTCATCCTCATCCTCCACTTTCACTTCACTCAAACCCAAGGAGGTTTTTGTTCGGCTCCCCATCACTGTGTTGACCTTCCATTGTTATTATAGCCTAAACAGTAGTAATCAGCGACATCTTCTGCCTGAACACCACTGATAGTCAGAGTGTAGTCAGACCCAGATCGTGTGCCACTGAATCGAGATGGTGTTCCAGGGAAGCGAGATGATGCAGCGTAGATGAGAAGTTTAGGAGCCTGCCCAGGTTTCACTTGGTACCAACTGAGAGCATTGGCAGTGGCTGCACTCCCCGTGGCGCTGATGGTCACCGTCCCACCAAGAGTGACAGACTTGATTCTGTCTGTCTGGGTCACAGAAGATCCTGAAAGCAGACAGAGATGATGAGATGAAGCTCCAGTACACACAAGAGTCTTTGTCTCACCTTGGATCAGCAGAGCCGATTGGACGAGCAGAAGAACTGGTGCGGCCCACATCCTGATGCGCTTTTCCAGCCCGCTGTGTGGAAAGAGTCCAGACTTATGAAGACGTGGCGGTGCGGCCAAGCGGGACGCACACGCAAATGAGCTGCGAGCGCACCTGTCCTTGTGAAAGTGAGAGGGGGGGGGCATGGGCAGAACCTCTTCCTGTTGCTGATCCGTCACACGGAAACTCTTGGCGTTTGTCTGCTCCTTCTGACGCTGCACTTTCAACCTTTACTGCTTGGGGCTTCAAAAAGTCTTAAATTGGTTCCGAATTCATCTTTCTAGTTGGTTAATGTCAGAGAGATTCAGCTTGAGACTTCTGAAATGTCCTTGCAGCATGAGAGTGTTAAAAACAGGCAATAATAGGAGCGTGAAGGTGAACGTGTGGGAGTTATTTCACGTCTACAGGACTTGATATGTTAAAAATGTATTTAGAAAGTATTTTTTATGCTTAACTACAAATATAATCCATGTATTAACACTGATTGCAGTTTAAAAAAAAATCCATCCATCCATTGTCTTCCGCTTATCCGCGGTCGGGTCGCGGGGGGAGCAGCCTAAGCAGGGAAGCCCAGACGTCCCTCTCCCCGGCCACTTCTTCCAGCTCTTCCCGGCGGATGCTGAGGCGTTCCCAGGCCAGCTGAGAAACAGTCTCTCCAGCGTTTCCTGGGTTTTCCCCGAGGCCTCCTACCAGTTATAAAAAAAATAATATATTTGTAAATAACTGCATCAAATTCTATGTAAATGCTTATGCATTTTGGAAATATAAGTGTATGATTTTAAAAAAACATTTACAGTTACAAATCACATTGTTTTGTTGTGAACGGTGACAATTCCATTGGCTCATTCTGAGTGACGTCACCGCGTTTGCCGTCGCGTAACGGAAATAACGGAAGTCAGAGCGCTGTCTGATAGCATGATTGTTATTATTATAGTCTCCGATCCCATTTTTATGAGTCCTGGATCTTGAAAGATCCATCACTGGGTCCGTATCCCGGCCGAGGTCCGCCATTTGGTGATGGCTAGTATAAGGCATTCAGATGATGCATTCAAACACATGCTTATGTGTAGTACCCTACACTGGTCACTAAATGTCAGTGATGTTACTGTAATGTTTGGTGAGACACACAAGCACCTGATGTGACCACTGGAAAAACAGACTTTTATTGCATGATCTGACAAAAGGCACAACAATCCCTGATAAAACCACCGGCTACTTTTGCTGCAAACTGAAACTCAACTCTGAACCCTTGACGTCACTTCCTGTCTGCCACTCACTGAGCACCTGAGGACATTTACCGCAGTCTTATGTATTTTTTGTGTCTTATTTTCTCTTATGTATAATATTTTGGGTCGTGCGAGTGTAAAGGTGACTATAGGGGTGTTATTTTGTGTCTAGCGGGCTAAAATGGATTTAGAAGGTTGCACAAATGTGCTCTATGAAAATATTTCATTTATAAATGAGGACCATACTTGGTGGAAATTCACTTATCACGGTCGGTTTTGGACCCAATTAACCACAATAAATGAGGGATGAAATTTAAGCTCCACAGATATAAGGACACCTTTATTGAAGAAAGAATACAAACTCCAAATAAAAGTGAAGTGTGTTGGACTTGTGCGGATGGGTGGCGGTTCTGCTTGGTGATCTTTGTTCAGTGGACCAGTCATCCTCATCCTCCACTTTCACTTCACTCAAACCCAAGGAGGTTTTTGTACGGCTCCCCATCACCGTGTGGACCTTCCATTGTTATGATAGCCTAAACAGTAGTAATCAGCGACATCTTCCGCCTGAACACCACTGATAGTCAGAGTGTAGCCAGACCCAGATCGTGTGCCACTGAATCGAGATGGTGTTCCAGAGAAGAGATATGATGCAGCATAGATCAGAGGTCTAGGAGCTTGTCCAGGTTTCACTTGGTACCAACTGAGAGCATCACCAATGTCTGAACTCCCTGTGGCGCTGATGGTCACCGTCCCACCAAAAGTGACAGACTTGATTCTGTCTGTCTGGGTCACAGAAGATCCTGAAAGCAGACAGAGATGATGAGATGAAGCTCCAGTACACACAAGAGTCTTTGTCTCACCTTGGATCAGCAGAGCCGACTGGACGAGCAGAAGAACTGGTGCGGCCCACATCCTGATGCGCTTTTCCAGCCCGCTGTGTGGAAAGAGTCCAGACTTATGAAGACGTGGCGGTGCGGCCAAGCGGGACGCTCACGCAAATGAGCTGCGAGCGCACCTGTCTTTGTGAAAGTGAGAGGGGGGGGCATGGGCAGAACCTCTTCCTGTTGCTGATTCGTCACATGGAAACTCTTGGCGTTTGTCTGCTCCTTCTGACTCTGCACTTTCAACCTTTACTGCTTGGGGCTTAGTGAACGCTTTCCATAGTGAAATGGTAGAGTTTTTGCTGGAACATCTCAGCATCACCTGTCATGGTTAGCTTTCTCCAGCGTTTGCAAGCATTGCATATTTTGCAACCGCGGGAAATGACCTCTCTGCTCCGAGGAGGATTTTGTACGGCCGCCTCGTGACCTCGCATCACTGTGGTGGAGTTTTGGTGGAGGAACCAAACTCGTCATTGGCTGTGAGTACCAGACTCTTTCATTTGTGTGATTAAAAGTCGTAAATTTACGACTTTTAATCACGAACTCAAGAAAAAAGTTGTAAAATTACGAGACAAAAAGTCGTGCATTTGCGAGATTTAAAGACGTAAATTTATAAGATTAAAAGTCGTAAATTTACTAGTTTTAAAGTCGTGCATTTACGAGATTTAAAGCTGTATTTTTTTTTAGATTAAAAGTCGTAAATTTACGAGAAAAAAAGTCATACATTTACTAGTTTTAAAGTCGTAAATTTGCAAGAAAAAAGGTCGTATATTTATGAGATATAAAGTCGTAAATTTGCAAGAAAAAAGGTCGTACATTTATGAGATTTAAAGCCGTAAATTTCTCGTAAATTTAAGAAAAAAAGTCGTACATTTACGAGATTTAAAGACGTACATTTCTGAGATTAAAAGTCGTAAATTTACGAGATTAAACTTCTTAAATTTACTAGTTTTAAAGTCGTAAATTTACGGGGAAAAAAAGTCGTACATTTACGAGATTTAAAGACGTAAATTTACTAGATTTAAAGTCGTCAATTTAAGCGGTTTAAAGCCGTAAATTAACCATTGACCCAGGTCAAGAGTCACACAAGTCCCCCTAGTTTTTACTTTCGTAACGTGACGATCTTTTCTCGCAAATGTACGACATTATTGTTGTAAATTAGCGACGTGATTCCCGAAATCTTGATGATTTTAATGCTTCATTTAACAGGCATTGCCTGGGACAGCTATAAACACAGGGGGCTTGTGTGACTCTTGACCTGGGTTAAATTACAACTTTTAATCTCGTAAATTTACGTCTTTCAATCTTGAAATGGGCCCTAATACGCCGTCGTAAAAAATAACATATATCAGAATAGAAAAATGAATGTATTCATAAAAATACTGTATCTGTGTAAGCCAGGGGTGTCCAAAGAAGTTACAGATTGAAAGACGAAAACACGTAAGCTTTGTGTTATTTTGTACATGACACCTTTTCCTCCTCATTTTTGCTCGTGGGTTTTTTTTTTTAGTAATTGTATTTTCAGAGTAAAGTATCAAACGAGGTCCCCGAGGCCATTCTTTGGGCCCCCCCCCCACGTCATGTTGATCAGCAGGTGTAAAGCATGAAATACATGACATTAAAAACCTTCTCCCCCCACAGCGGGTGAGGTCCGGCCCCCGACGCTGACCATCTTCCCCCCCTCCAAGGAGCAGCTCCAGACCGGCAGCGCCACGGCGGTGTGCGTGGCCAGCGGGGGTTTCCCCCCGGACTGGAAACTGGGCTGGAAGGTGGGGGGCAGCAGCAGCAGCACCGCGGGCGTGTCACACAGCTCGGAGGAGGCCGCCAGCGACGGCCGCTACAGCTGGACCAGCACCCTGAGCCTCCCCGCCGACCGGTGGAGCGCGGCCGGCACGGTGACCTGCGAGGCCACCATGCAGGGGCAGAACCCCGTCACCCAAACCCTGACGGACCCGGGCCGCTGCTCAGAGTAGACCCGAGACGTCGATTGTTGTTTCGATTGCGCTTCTGCTTCCTGTTTCTTACTTCTTAAAGGTAGAGAAGGCCGACATTTTAGCGTTGTTCAATAAAATGCAGAATATCATGACGTGTCAGCCTCTTGTTTTTTCGATTTCTCAAGTGGGAGCTCAAAATGGACCGGCTCAGGGGATTGGAACCACATCCAACTCCGGTTTGCATTGAAATGAATAAAGAATTCCATATTTGACTATTACATGACTTTACATTTGAAGCTCATCTCAAAATTGCCCTAAATGTTCATTTGAAAAAATGTTTAGCAAATAACATTAAAAATCAAAAAGTCCATAAATGTGAGACGAGCCGCGCATGCAGTCAGGTGCCGACAGTTTGAGAAACATAAGATGTCAGAGAATCTTCAGGTTTTTAAGGCCAGACTCAAGATCACCTCTTTATCCTGGCTTTACATTAACATTTGTTATTTTTAATTACATTTATATTCAAATGATAACCTGTTTTTTTATTTTTTATCCTAATTATATGTATTTAAATATTCATCCTTTTTTTTTTTACTCTTATTAGTATTAATTGTAGTGCTTAGTATTTTTTTGCGCCCTATTGTTTTGGGATGTTAGGGGGTTGTTATTTGTAACTCTGTAATGTACTTTAGGTTACATTTTATCAGCAGGAAAAGCACTTTGAAATAAAGTTTGATGCATTTGACTTAATTGATGTCTTCGATGGCTTATTTTCTCTGATTAGATGTAATATATTGGGTGATATGAATGTAAAGGTTCCTATAGGGGTGTTACGTCATGTCTGGAGGGCTCTAATAATGGTAAAAATTATATTTAGAAAGTCTGGAGCCAATTAACCGCAATGAACGAGAGGCAGCCTCACTGTGTTAGACGTTGAAAAGCCCTGTGCAAATATAAAATGAAATAAAATTAGGTATTATTGTTATTCATGCACTTTCAAATGTGCAATATTACAAAAAAATTGAACAATTGTAAATAACATTATAATTTTTGACGAATACATCTATTCATAGTCCATATTTTCCTGAATAATTATCAGAGAAATGAAATTCTAATAAAAAAAGGAGAATTCACTTTTTTCATTGCTAATATTTTTGGTTTTAAACGTGTTTTTTCAGGATTTTATCCCCCCAAAAAAGGATTTCAGTTATTTTTTATGACTAGTGGTGCAATGGGAAAAAAATAGAAAATGCTGTCATGTATCTTCTTCTCTGATTTCACCTTTTTCTCCCAGGCCAATGAAGAAAAATCCCAAACGGGCCCCGGGCCGCACTGTGGACACGCCCGGCTGAGCTCCACAGACACAAGGACACTTTTATTGCAGTACCCGCTTAAGTCGGCCCAGAGGGGTCATTTCTACACTCAACAAAATGCAAAAGTTTTGTTTTTGTTTCTATCTAAAAAATGTCAAACATTTTCAATCTAAACAAACGGCCTCTCTCTCTCTCTCTCATTGTTGACAAACGTGCCTAAATCTGTGTCAGTGAGCGCTTCCCCTTTGCCGAGATAAGCCACCCATCTCACAGAAGTGGCCCATCCTGATGCTAATTTGACAGCATGATTTATGCACTGGCGTTTCCAGGCTGGCCGCAATAAAAGGCCAAGTGTTGAGTGAACGTGCAATAGGCATGCAGACTGACGGAATATATATGCGTATACATATAAATACAAATATGTGTGTGTGTGTATATATACATATACAGTATATATACAGTATATATATATATATATAAATATATATATATACAGTGCTCAGTATAAATGAGCACACCCCACTACATTTGTCAGAAAACTTTTAGTTTCCTTTCAGAATACTACAAAATACTCCCACAAATGTGGCATTCAACCACAGGTGGGTCTAATGATTGACGTAAGAGGTGTCCTGCAGACAGGTGACTATAAAAGGCCATCGCTTAACAGAGAAAAGGACAACAATGCCTCCCCATGGAAGAGAAATGTCACAAAATCTGAGAAGGGGAATAATTTCTTCACACAAAAGAGGTGGGGGCTACAAGAAGGTCAGCAAAGCTTTGCGTATCGGTCAAAATACCGTAGCAAAAGTGATCCAAAAATGTAGGAAAGATGGAAGTGCAACCATCTTACTCCTTTCACCTCTTAGGTGATTGAATGGCCAAGGCGTCAATTGCACAGCCTTAGGAGCGTGCATATCATGAATGCTGGCTCTCGTTTCTTTTCTGAGAATCTACTGCACCTACTTGGAACTTGTTTGCTAGTACAGTAGACTAGTACAATGGCAGTACATAGATAACTGTACTTGTGGTGTACTTTAGGTATACATAGTCATCATACTGATCACTACACAATATTAGTAGTGAATATTATTATTGTGGCCGCACGGTGGCTGAGTGGTTAGCACATTGGCCACACAGTCAGGAGATCTTGAAAAACCTGGGTTCAAATCTCCGTTGGGCATCTCTGTGTGGAGTTTGCATGTTCTCACCGTGCGTGTGTGGGTTTTCTCCGGGTACTCCGGTTTCCTCCCACATTCCAAAAACATGCATGTTAGGTTAATTGCCGATTCTAAAATTGTCCATCGGTATGAATGTGAGNTCCTCCCACATTCCAAAAACATGCATGTTAGGTTAATTGCCGATTCTAAAATTGTCCATCGGTATGAATGTGAGTGTGAATGTTTGTTTGTCTATATGTGCCCTGCGATTGACTGGCGACCAGTCTAGGGTGTACCCCGCCTCTCGCCCAAAGCCAGCTGGGATAGGCTCCAGCATCCCCGTGACCCTAATGAGGATAAGCGGTACAGAAAATGAATGAATGAATATTATTATTGTGTTATTGTTATCGATATGTCACTTTTTTGGCCTTGCTGTGAGTCAGGTACTGCATGGGTATGAATCCGGTTCCCGGAACATAGCCTGGCAGTGACATCACAAACAAGATGGCATCGGCGGGGGGGTTCAAAATCACCACCGCATTTGACACTTATTTCATAATTATTGATCTATAACAGCAGTATGACAGAAATGATTTATTTAGTGAGTACGTTCATTTCAACTTTTTGGTGTCATGAAAACTTTACTATATTGGGGAAAAGAAGTGTAAAGGTGACTATAGGGGTGTTATGTCATGCCAAGACCTCTCTAGCAAAGTAAAAAAAAAACATTTTGATACTTCCAATGTCATAAAGCGTTTTCTACTCTGTAACTATGAAGTTGTCAGTGTGTTGGACTTGTGCGGATGTGTGGCGGTTCTGCTTGGTGATCTTTGTTCAGTGGACCAGTCATCCTCATCCTCCACTTTCACTTCACTCAAACCAAAGGAGGTTTTTGTGCGGCTCCCCATCACCGTGTAGACCTTCCATCGTCAACATAGCCAAAACAGTAGTAATCAGCGACATCTTCTGCCTGAACACCACTGATAGTCAGAGTGTAGTCAGACCCAGATCGTGTGCCACTGAATCGAGATGGTGTTCCAGAGAAGCGAGATGATGCAGCGTAGATCAGAAGTTTAGGAGCCTGCCCAGGTTTCACTTGGTACCAACTGAGATCAGCACCAGTGGCTGCACTCCCTGTGGCGCTAATGGTCACCGTCCCACCAAGAGTGACAGACTTGATTCTGTCTGTCTGGGTCACAGAAGATCCTGAAAGCAGACGGAGATGATGAGATGAAGCTCCAGCACACACAAGGCTTCCCCTTCAAGGAGCACTTGAAAACGTCTTTGTCTCACCTTGAATCAGCAGAGCCGACTGGACGAGCAGAAGCACTGGTGCGGCCCACATCCTGATGCGCTTTTCCAGCCAGCTGTGTGGAAAAAGTCCAGACTTATGAAGACGTGGCGGTGCGGCCAAGCGGGACGCTCACGCAAATGAGCTGCGAGCGCACCTGTCTTTGTGAAAGTGAGAGGGGGGGGCATGGGCAGAACCTCTTCCTGTTGCTGATTCGTCACATGGAAACTGCAAAAGCACTGCGAGAAGGTCCTCAGCTGGCGGTCCAAGTTCATTAGAACTGTAAGCCACGCATGAACCGTATGTTTTATACATGGTAAATCATTTTATTGATAACTTAACATGATATTATTTTTTTGGTACTGAAGCAATTTCAATGACACAAAAAACCCTTGGGAACCCCTTGTGAGCTGAATAATCAAAATAAATCATCTAAATTCCAATCACTATATACTATTATTACTATTAAATATATTACTATTAAATAGAGTACTATTATTTAGTACTTTTGACCAATGAACCATGCATGTTCATTTATTTCAGGAATTCAATTCAGAAAGGGAAACTTCTGTTTTATAGATTTCCTACACACAGATTGACATTTCATCATTATTTTGATGATTATAGTTGACAGCTCATAAAAAACCCAAATTTTGTATGTCATGACATGCAAAAAACATTTTTTGGGGAGAAGGAAGACGCTCTCAGTCGGGTGCAGTCAGGGCCAGCAAAGACTAGTCTGCTGGCCTAAACACTATTGGAAGCACTGACCTGCGTTTACAACTTAAATTCTCATATTATTTCCATTAAAATGTATGAATTTATTCCTGATAACTTTCGTTTAGTAGCTTGTTTCGGGGCTGCATTGCTTCCAGTAGTGTATGTGTATGTTTGAGTTTTTTCAACCAGATTTCAGCTTTTACATGTTGCCATATCAATGCAACCTGCCCGGTCTTCAGAATCAGGAGTGCCGTCCCCTGTCACATACATACAATTAGCAACAGCACTGTTTTTTAACCAACCAAATTTGACATTCATCTTACAGGGCCAGCTAGCTGGCATACAATAGCTTTAGCATTTTTCTGTCCTCTGATTGGTAGATCACATCACAGGAGAAATGGTCTCGGTGAGCGGATGTATTTCATGTAAACATTTTTGCCAAGTTCTTAGATAAATATGAATTATGCACTGCTCCAGATGATGGTGTGGAGTAGAAGGTTAGGGCTGTCTGACTTTTTAGACGTAGGGTGTATCAGTGACATTTTTGAAAATAAAGCCTTAAGTGTCTGATTAATAATAGTATGGCTTTATGCACGGCTTTAAGCATAGCATGCTGGCGAGCCAACTAGTAAGCCTCCAGTTATTTATTCTTAACATCAGAAAAGGTTTCGAACAAAGTGGGGAAAAAGGACAAAGTAAGACGCCGAAAACTTACCACTTCCACACAAAATGGGAGGAGAACCTTTTTCACTTTCATGTCAAACATGCCATAACTGACTACATGCAGTGTGAAGGTAATCTAATGCCATGTCTCATCAATGACGCCTGCTGACCAGAATACTACATATAACTATATATATATATATATATATATATATATATTTACTAAAACAGTATCTCCGCCTTCTATGAACTATGACCCAAATGTATGTTGCTTTTTGGAAATAAAGCAATGTAAGTGACAAAAAACATTTGACTTATATGCAGCACTTTTGACGAATGAACCACGCATGGCGCTTGTGTTTTCTATATTAACAATTTATTTTAATAAAGCAATTCATACAATAAAAAAACCTGTGGAGTCACTTCGTGAGGTGGGCCTTAAGAACCGGCTCTTTTTTTTCAAAGTCAGAATTCCCATTACAATTATGCAGCACTACTGACTCGTGAACCATGTGCATGAACCGTATGTAAATTCCTTTTAAGATAGTTTAAAAAAAGCATTTTAAGGAGCCAACTCTTTTTAGTTAGCCGAGCTATAAGAACCGGGTAGATCATCCTGACTATTGTGCTGCCCTGGTGAGTCATGAATCATACATGAACCGTTGCTTTTTTCACCTGCCGCCTTGAACGTTATTTCCGTTTTTGATTGGCCAGCTGGCGTCGCTCAAGTCTACCTCCTCCTCCGTCACAGTACCGTGATTGGCCAACACCTCGTCTTGGACCCACCCTCCTACTGACATCAGCGACGTTCTTCTGCTCAGGCTCGCTTCAGGGAGTCAACTTTTTTGGAGGGTTACAACCTAATTAAGGTCAGTAAAACGACCACCTATGCGCGTTTGCATAGTTTGTGTGACTTGTCACACTTCCGGTTGTTTCTACGTGTGTCGCTTTTAGGCTCAAGAAGGACCCGAGAATGAGTCGTTTCAAAGAGCGCTTTGTGACTCTGCTCCATGAGAAGAACTTTGTCACCGACCAGCTGGCGAAGCTGGAAGAAAAAACGGGACTGAAGAGAGAATATATCACTTTGGGTACGTTACTAAGCTCGGTGTTACCTCCCATGACGAAGAGTAACATTAAAAAGCATGTCGCTTGTGTCCCGGACGTTAGCTAGCATAAGTAACTGAGCCTCGAGGGTAATTAGCCGTGTGACGTCACGGCGCCGCTGTTTTATATGTTCTGGATTATTCTGCCCTTTCACATCCTGTTTGTCCAATTCCACTCTTAATCACTTCCCCATTCATGACAAGGAAGTTGGTACATGGTCGACCGAAAACTTAATTTTTTTGTTTGTTTTTACCCATCAGTAGTCCACTCGCGTATGGAATCGCAGGAGAGTCAAAATGTTAAGGAAAGTCACGTGCAACTACAGAGGGAATTAATAATTAAAATACATACAAATGCGGCCATTCTTTTCTCTATTTAGTCGTTGCTGGTTCCATATTGTCTTTGTTTTTTTTTCAATTTTGCCTCTTTATTTCGCTCTTTTTGTTGTTGTTGTTGTCTTTTCCATTTGCAGTTTGTCATTGCGTTTACAGGACGCCTCGAGCTGGCCACAAAAAGCGGACGCCATCATAAGACGTCGGCGCAAAGTCGTAGTGCGCCAATAAGGATGTTGCTTCCTGTCCGTGATTAGCTTCCGGTCACGCGGGCTAAGAGCTATATTTTAACACAGCTCCTGCAAAGTCACAGCAAGCAGGAATCGTGTGAACAGGTAGACCAGGTCCTTCGTTTGTCTTTCCCTTTTGTCTCCAACTCGAGGCATCTGGTAAATGCCATGACAACCAGCGAACGGAAATGAGAAAGTCAAAACGGGGCAATAAACAGAATAAATAATGAGAGAATTAGCAAAAGCAAAGACAAAATGTAGAACAACTATAACCACATTTGTATAATTGTGTATTATTGATTATTTTTATATTTCCACATGTATTTTGGCAATCCAATGATTCCATACGCACACACAATTTTCTCTTTACACATAAACACTATTAAACAAATGAAAACAATTCATTAACATGCAAATGTAAGCCACATCTTCCATGCTGAATGGAGATTCTAGGAGGAGTTGGCAAAAATGGTGGTCCAAATATTAGTAGCAAAATATTTGTGGGGCTTTAGTCTCTCTGTCTCTCTCTCTCTCTCTCTCTCTCTCTCTGCTTATTTTTTGCACATTGAGCTCCCATTAATAACCCGAGCCACCGCCAGCTGGTGCAAGGGAGTATTTTTACCCCCCCCTAAAAAATGTTATCCAACGTAGCATGCAGCCAGACAGCTTTAATCGGGAAAAAATAAAAGGATAAAATATTGTTTACAAAGGTCAATGAAATATGTGTCAGTCAGGGTGGCCTACGTTCAGACACACTTGAACCTTAGATTTCCCAGTGCCGGAAGCACTCGTGCAGCCCCAGACCGTGCCGACACCCAACACCGTATTGACTTGTAGTCTTGTGATGCCTGCAGTTTAGACAAAAATGGCAGTGCGTTGAGTCATTGTCAATGGATAGCAAATCTATACTGCTGTACAAAGATTATTCTAAAGCACATTACTGGTCAAAAGCACCGCAATTTGTTCAGGTATTCACTGCAGATCAAGTCGCTGAAGCCAAATGAATAGCTTGAAGTGGAGAACTGCTAGAAGGTAATAAAAACGTTACGGTTACCCAGAACTGAAAAATAATGGATATTTCAGAATTATACAAGACCTTTTTCAGGCACCGACAATCTAAAGCTGCAGAAATGGAGGTTGATCAGGCCATGACAGTTGGTGCAACTAATTCCTACAAGGAGTCCAGGTTTTATGTAGTACTTACTACCTCACCTATATACATAAACGCAGTGTTTGGAACACGTAGTGGTATTATTCCTTCAGGAGCATCAATTGAACTGTATTGTACTGTGGAAAGTAATGTGTTGCTACAAAAATGTCAAGAAAAAGACAAACATATAGGGTTTTCACACTCATAAATCGGGGGATTCTAAGTAGTGTATATCCAAGTTCATTGGTGGATATAATGGAATAAAATGATAAAATGTGGGCGGTGTGCTCGCATTTATGATTTGTCACAAAGGGTAATCATTAGGGGTGGTACGAGCGACACTCAGATCAAAAGGACGAGACCAGATCTAGAGAGAACAGGGCGAGATTTTAACATTACTTTTAAGATAAGTAGAATGAACCTGTTTGGAGGCAGGTGACAAGGAAATCGGACACGCATGCCAATACAGACCAAATTGTTGACTTGATTTTCATTGTGTGATCATCCCAGGCTTAGTGCTTGCGAGAATCTTGTCCTGGTAATCATTCAAGCAGTTGGTGCACATACGTGTAGTGTTTCTATTGCCAACAGCTGGCCTGGCATGCGTAACGCAGCATACTGTACAGGCCAAACGTTTGGACACACCTTCTCATTCAATGTGTTTTCTTTATCTTTGGGACTTTTTACATTGTAAATTCTCTGAACTATGAACGAACACGTGGAATTATGCACTTAACAAAAAACTCTAAATATGTCTTGCATTTGAGACATATATACTACCGGTCAAATCTTTTACAACATCCCAATTTTTCCAGTTAGTTATTTAAATTCAAGCCATATCAAGTCCAGGGAATACTCTTGAAATGGTACAAATGTAAGTGGTGTAGTGCCAATGTTTTTTTTTTTTAAGGCAAGGTTACCCAGAACTGAAAAATAATTTAGCAGTAGGTAGTGTAATATATTTATGAATTATTGAAAAAAAGCCTCTTCAACAATTTCAAGCTGTTCTGCACAAATGGAGGTTGATCAAGCATTGACAGTTGGTGCAACTAATTCCTTCAGGTGTTCCAGGTTCTGGATTACTTACTACCTCCTGTCTGCATAAAAGCAGTGTTTGGAACACATTGTGTGGTACTGTACCCTCAGTTGAACAGCATTGAACTGGAGGAGGTAATTTTTTGCTACAAAAATGGCAAGAAAAGACATAAAATGTAGGTTTTTCCTCCAGAGATAACTGTGAAAACTGGTAATGTATGTCTTATAATTTTTTTGGGTAGCGTGCAATCCCTTGGTGTCAATGAGCTTCAAGAAGTAGTCACCTGAAATGGTTTTCACTTCACACGGGTGCCTTGTCAGGGTTAGTTACTAGGATTTCTTGCCGTATTAATGTGGTTTGGACAACCCGTTGTGTGGTGTGGGTCCAAACATTTGGCCTGTGCTGTTGACCGTCGTGTGAATGGCAGGTGCGCGTGAACTGAGATTGTCGTTGACGGATAACTCTGTGAAAGTGAAACTTGTCATTAACATTCCTGCGGGTACACTCGGTTCCACCGTAGAACACCTGCAAACGGCCGTGCAAAAACGCAACGCACCTTGTATTCAAATACCGCCGCCCCGAAAACTACTCAGCAGCAGCAGGTTCAAATTACGTGACCGCTATTGAGTTTTTAGGGCCACACCCTTTTGATACTTTGGACGCCATCCAGGCATGTGCAGAAAATGCTGCTGTATGAATACATCAAGGTTCTTTTTCTGTTATTAGTTGAACAGAAAAATCACCAGCTTCTGCTTTCCATATGCAAATCTTGACCAAACATCAGCTGCTCTCTTTGTGGTCCTGCACGTCAACCAGTTTTTCTGGTCCGGCGTCAGGTGGAAAGAGCTGGAAATTGTAATTATAATGGCGCTGGATGAATTCAGGATCATGTTGACAGCATTATGAGGCATTGTGTCTTTCTACACGGGCTGTTTCTCAAATACTTTTAATTCACCAGCGGCTTTAAGTCAATTTGTCGGCAGCTATATGTTCAAACGTAACTCACACATATTGCATAGGAAGTGATATTTGGGGAAGGTTTCACCCTGTTTGTGTGTACTAAAGCGTGTGGCGTGACCGTCTTTGTATATCAGTGTTTGCACTGTGCTGGGTGCTCCTCCTAATCCTGCCCCAGAGCCGCCCCGCGACATCCTGCAATCAAACACCTCAATGTGGCTCGCTGCTGGAGGTGTTAGTCGAGTCCCTCCCCCCCACTTCCCGTGCGGCCCTCCCTTCTCACCTCGCTTCTCCTTCTCCCCCGCAGGTGCCCTGGGCTTTGTCGGTCTCTATCTCCTGTTCGGATACGGAGCCTCGCTGCTCTGCAACCTCATCGGCTTTGTCTACCCGGCGTATTTCTCGTAGGTATTACCAGGGCAAAACTACATTTTTACATACTTGCACCACATCTTCTACTTCCTTAAACAGTGCCCCCCTACCCTACAGGATTCCATATGTGCAGGGGGGTATGATTACAAGCATTCCACTAACAAATGCCTGGTACTTTCTGCGCTTGAGTGAATCGATGTATAAGGACATACGGCATGTAAATGTACTTCACTTTCACCAAAGATATTACAGCAAGAGAGGCATTTTCATTCATTCATTCATTTTCTATGCCGCTTATCCTCATTAGGGTCGCGGGTATGCTGGAGCCTATCCCAGTTGACTTTGGGCGGGAGGTAGGGTACACCCTGGACTGGTCGCCAGTCAATCGCAGGGCACATATAGACAAACAAAGACATACACCCAGTCACACTCACATTCATACCGATGGACAATTTAGAGTCGCCAATTAAGCTAACATGCATGTTTTTTGGAATGTGGGAAGAAACCGGAATACCCGGAGAAAACCCACACACACATGGGGAGAACATGCAAACTCCACACAGAGATGCCCAACGGAGATTCGAACCCAGAACCTCCTGACTGAGGCCAACCTGCTACCCATTCAGCCACCGTGCGGCCGAGAGGCATTTTGTTGTGCAATTTTATGACTCCCGCCAAGCTCGTACAAGGAACCATGGAACGGACACACAGAAACGGAATGCAACCTTTGTTTAATGATTAATTATAAGTAACGCCCTTCCCAATGCAGCAGGCCGCAATATTTGCTGTGGGAATGACAAAATGGCCTTGATATGAGATCAATAATCCCCACTTGCCTCCATGTCGGCATGAATCCTAATGACTTTGCTCATCCCGGAGGTTAATCACCAGCGGCTGGATTATTGTGTAATTAGTTCGACATGTTCATAAGCTCTCAGGATGATTTGTTTCAACAGCCCTAAGCTTTTCCTGTAACGCCGCCGTCAGCGGGTCCATATTCCATGCATTGAGACTTTCTGGTTTTGTCCTTCCAAAATGTTGACTGGCGATGTGTGTCTCGATCATGCAGTATTAAAGCCATCGAGAGCACGGTGAAGGAGGACGACACGCAGTGGCTCACCTACTGGGTCGTGTATGGACTCTTCAGCATCATAGAAGCTTTCTCTGACATCTTCCTCTTCTGGTTCCCCTTTTACTATGCAGGAAAGGTATGTGAATATGTCTTTTTGACACTTCCAGCAGTATGAACCCGTCCGCCAAGGCTCTCATTAATTTTTTGGTGACACGTCTTCCATGGGCTCTCAACAGCATCCTCTTGTGGACACTGCATTTTAACGTCAAAATTTGGAGAGCAAGCAGAAATGAAGA
This sequence comes from Oostethus manadensis, assembly GCA_024372805.1. Classification (NCBI taxonomy): domain Eukaryota; kingdom Metazoa; phylum Chordata; class Actinopteri; order Syngnathiformes; family Syngnathidae; genus Oostethus; species Oostethus manadensis. Next base: position 1,561,546 of record QODF01000026.1, on the reverse strand, counting down.
GCGCTGTACAGTAATACCCACGTCACAGCAAAGTACATTGAAACGTCAAAGGTCAAACACGATCCTTTCTGTGGACCTGGTTGATCTCTGAATCACATTTCCCTGCAGATGATAATGTAATTAGAAATGATGCCTTGTTAACTGTACAGGCTGTGTTTAAATACCTGCCATACAAGTGTGAAAAGAATTGAATACGGTCATCCATTGCTACATTGCACCCTCACTCTATCGCGGGTTTTCACAAAGTAATAAATAATGGCTGTTTTATGGCTTATTAAATATGCAAATTTAAGCAAGTAGTGATTATTATTGGCCAAAATTAAGCATTTCCCATCAATAAAAGGCTAAACTGATTAAAATACAAATAGAATTCAGAATAAGCATTCTAATTGAATGGAATACTGCATTTTACTTTGGCCACCGGGTGTCGGTATTTGGCGAGACAAGGGGCAGACGTGACCGCCAGAGAAGGTATTGCAAGCTTAAATTAGCTCTCAACAGGCATAATCATAACATCCTAAAAAAAAAAAAACAACCACTGGCTACTGTTGGGGCCACAGCACACAAGCTAAAACTCGTCTCTGTCCTCCACATCCGTCTGCCTATCGCTAAGGTCAGGTAGGGAACACATTTACTGTGACACACACAAGCAGAAGTTTTATTTACGTCTTAGATGGCTTATTTATCCCTATCATGTTTACTATACTGGTTAATACAACTTTGCCAATACAGTACATTGACGAGACAATCGCCACAGCAGAAGGTACACCGTCCAGAAAAAAAGAAGCAACTGCTACCCTAATATGTTTTGTTTACTCTTATTGTGTCTACTATATTGGGTAACACAAATGTAAAGGTGACTAGGAAAGCAGAGCTGTATGTAGTAATGATTGCCAACAGTTTTTCTATGCTGTAATTACAAACGTATCCCATTTGTTAATAAGCAATCCTACTTCACGGTCAAGACGATAAGTGAGGGACAGCTGCAAAGCTAAATAAAACAGAAATGCAATAAAAATAAGACAACGGAGTGTGCGTGTCTGAAGGCAGACAACGTACTCTTTTAACAAGCTTATCGCTCATGCAAGTGTAAAAGGAGGTTAACCTCTCCAATGCTACGCCAGCCCACTCCTCCACCTACAGACCCTCCTGCCTAGAGATCTAACCCTGCGACACAGGGCTTAAGGGTTATTATTTCCTGTGTGGAGCCCACTCGTTGTGGGTTCCTCCGTAAACCTACAAGAGGATCAAGATGGTGCCGCAGGGGATGGCGCAGTGACAAAAAAGCACAATCCCCGCTTAAAAACAAATGCAGCTCGCTTTGTGATGTTTACTTTGTCACTTTTATTATCAATGTTTTATGATCAGCTGTGATTGTTCCGACCTCGGTTTTGTTAGGTATTCTGTTCTGTGGTTATGATCACACTTTTTGTCTCTTATCGTTTGTACCTTTTGATGCGTGGTGGCTTGTTTGCTTAAGTCTCACTCCACCGCTTTTAGACTTTATTCGTAGGAGATAATGCATTACATGAAACTACACGAGTTACAAAAAAAGCTTTACAGAACTAGCTAAAAAAGCCCCCTGCCCCCACCCCGCCAGATTGTCCCACAGAGTCTTGAGGGGTTACCCAATTTTCCATTTTGTCTTTTAATCGACACCATTAACTATGAACGCTTTCCTGTAACCCTCTCCTCAGTGTGTGTTCCTCATCTGGTGCATGTCCCCGGTGACGTGGAACGGCTCCGACATCTTGTACAAGCGCGTCATCCGGCCCTTTTTCCTGAAGCACCAGGCCGCCATGGACAGCGTGGTGAGCGACCTGAGCGCCAGGGCGACCAGCGTGTCTGAGAGCGTCAAAAAGGAGGGTGAGATACCAACAGTGTACATGCAAGTACCACCACATTTATATACCGTACTCTCCAGCATGCAGCAGTCGCAGCAGCCTGCTCCCTTCTGCATGCACAACTCGACATGCATCCCCCCTCCAAAATAACTCACGTTCTCTTTCAGACCTCATTTCACACACCTCATTTCAGTAACCATTTCATTTTCTTCTCAAGAGCCTGCATACGGTAAACTAGCATATACTTGAGAGTAGTCCGTGTCCAGCAGTATGGCTTTACTATCCACTGAAAATGACTTGGCACACTCACAGCGAACATGGACAAATAGTGTCCTCGGTGTGGATATTTTGTGTGAACACCGTTGTTATCTAGCACTGCCTTAATCCTCTTAGGTCAGATGTGGAGGAGACCTACTCGCTACTTAATCTACTGCCATTTCATCCTGCTTATAGCAAGGCACTAGACCCTCTTGATGTGTTCGGACTCCTTGTGTTGCAATATATGGTTACCACTCTACAATGCCGCAGCACATGTTTCCCCTTAATTCTCTCCCCTGGTGCTGGCAGCACTCATGCAACCTCAGATCATGATGCTACCACCACCGAAACACAACAATCCAGCTATTCATTTGCGTTTCCGCTTTTTAGACGATAATGGCTGTGTTGACTAATTTTCAGTGAATCCTGAAACGTTAAACTTGTCCCTTGATTATTGGGATAAATAAGTGAATTTCTACAAATGTAACATTTTTTGTCATAATAGCACAGAAAACCTTGCTGCAGTGGCTACTATCTCATCAGTGTATTTAATGGTGGCTTTGAATGGCTTAAGCTCATATTACCCAATATTGTAGACAGAATAAGAGTAAATAAGTCATTTAAGACATATGTAAAACTCCTGCTTGTTTGTGTCACAATAAATAAGTTCTCTAGCAGCCCTTACGTGGGGACAGACAGAAATGTAGATGACAGGAAGTGACAACAACGGTTCCGAGTTGTGCTTCATCTTATTGCGGGTTATGGGCCCAGTAGTAGCCCGTGTTGTTATCTTGATTGTTATGTTATTATTGTGCCTGTCGTGAGGTCATTTAAACCTGCAATAAATGCCCGTTGTGACGATCACGCTTGTTGCTTGTCTCACCGAATAAATACTGACACCTTGTGGCCAATGTAGAATACTACATTCACGATTAGCCTCTTCTGCCTTGTATTTATATTTGAATTCATTTAGTCATGCTTAATTTAGGCTAAGAATCAGTACAATTTGCTTCAATATACATACTAATTTTGCTGTATTCAACCATGAAACAGCGATCATTTATCTTTTAATTCATTTTTGAATGGAAAAAAAACGAGACGGTGAGGGCGCGATGTTCTAACCACGACTGTACTGCTATACAAGCTGGACATGGACTAATCTAAAGCATAGCCAAGCTGACTTACCCTGATGATGTAAAAGATGCTTGCTTTTTCTTTTTGTAAAAAACTGGATATATTCGTAAAGGATTAATTGAAGGACTAATATTTACATATCATTTTTTTCCTTTTATGTTTTCAGCTGTTAATCGAGCTCTCAACCATGACAAGGTCCAGTGAGGAACATGGGAAGGTCTTGTGTGTGTGTGTGAATGAGTGTATTTTTATGTTGTTGTTGTCACGTCCTCTGCCGTGGAACTGAATGACGCACATGTCGTTGCGAGCAGCACACGTGAAGTATGGTACACGCTTTCCTGAGCCATTTCAGACCGGAAACATTTCGTCATCTCACATCATCTTGTGGCCGTCTTTTTCTTAGTATCATGAACTAGCACATGCGGCAGCAGCATCTAAGCTGCCTTTTCAAGAAAAGAAGTCCAACCGTCTTTCCAGTATGTCTTAATACAGATAATCGCATGATGAAAGACACAATAAACTGCAACCTTGATAACGCTTGTAGACTGTCAATTTTTAACCGAGGTGTGGTGTTTTTTTATTTTTTATTTTCCCACTAAAGCAGCGAGGAGGAAAACCCTTCCCGACCCGTAGCCCCTCAGAGCACATTTATGGCCATTCAGACAGCTTAACCGCCCAGACTTTAATTTGTGTTTGGCTTCGTTCACGCTTGACGGGCCCTGAATGGGACGCCCTTTGTGTTAGGGACACTGCAGAGGAAATGGTGGACTGAGACCACACACGCACACAAGAGCACCAGTGTGCAAATGAGGCGTCGGGGCATGTGCCATCACTTCCTTGTCTATTCTGTCTGCACAGCAGGTTATTGCTCAGACACAGAAAGCAATTACAAAATGTGTGTTGTGCTGTTGGGTTGATATCCATGTCCTTGAAGAAGCTGTAGGAAGAGCTGGAAAAATTATGACCTAGCCCAGAATAAACCTCTGACTGTACAGACACGGACAGGAAAAATAATTACCACATCAAATGAGGATAAGCGGTATAGAAAATGAATGAAAAAGTCCATAAGGAGAAAAGTAAAAAGCTTTTTAGTAAGAAGCTTGCATTTGTGTACACATTTGTTTGGTTAAGACTTAGTTTACCTTGAATCATTTCCCAAGACAATACTACATTTTGGAGAATCATGACAATACTCTTTACTATTAATTCAACGATTTCTGCCAGAAAATATTTTTTTGCATTCAAATCTGCTTAAATCAAACCTTCCCCCGAGGGCCACATACAGAAAAATCAAAGGGTGCTTGGGAACCAGAGTCTTTAAAAAATAACTATATTTAAAGACAAAGGTTTGTGTTATTAGTTATTACGTTTTTTTTTCATTTTGCTTTTTTGTTTTCCCACTTCGGTTTGTTTTTTGTTTTATTTTTTTAAACATGCATAGGGCAGGAAATCCTCAATTTTCAGTATTTTGGAGTTATTTTGTTTTCTGCCAATGCCTTTGTCTATTGGAAAACTCAGCAGTTTGAATTCTGAGTTTTTTCCTTATCCCCTAAAATATCTCCAGATTTGTCTTTAACAAAATGACATGTGAAATACCATTTGTTCATACAATGCACAAAACTACAAATAATGAATAGTAACAATTAAGAATAAAAATGAAATATTTGTTTAGTTTTCATTAAAAACAAATACATAGTGTTTAATGTAAAATGATGACCTGCTTTGTATTCACCAAGTTGTTTTGTAGTGCTTGGCCTCATCGGCAGAGGGCGACAAACTCATGGTTGCTGCTGGTGGTGAGTCATGCATTGGTCAACATTCTGTTTGTGTACCAATACTGTACACGACACGTTGTTCTAATTGCATCCTCGCATGTCTCGTCTACAATCTAGCATAGTTTGCAATATTCTTTCAAGGTTGGGGTTGACGTGGGTTACACACTCATGACGTTATCTAATCCTGGAGGTGACATAATATGGCCGTCCCACCCACTACCACCATCCTTCTGGTTGTGGCCAACTCTCATTGCTCTCTTTCTTTCGCTCTGTGCGTGTGTGTTTTCTGTCGCTCCTTCATGTGTGCCCACTCTCTCTCCATGGTGCTGCAACAGTGAAAGGTCGCTGTCGGTGGTGCTGATTCGGCACTAAACCGACCGGAAGTGATTACTGGCAGCCCATTTTCTTTAGGATTTTTTTCTTCCACACACTGATAGCCGCATTTAAGCCCCCCCGAGTGCTCGGAGCTGGTCCTAGGAGCTATGTTGCCGGGGGCTATATGCTCCTGGTGAGGTCTCCCAAGGAAAACATGTCCTATACTGGGGCCTCACCCTGGACCGCAGACCCACCACCTGCAAGGGCAAGCATAAGGATCGGGTGCAATGTGATTTGGGTGGCGGTCGAGGTCGGGCACCTGGGCGACCTGGTCTTCGGTGGGCAAATCTGGTTCTTCTCTGGAGGGCAATAACCCCAAACTTGCGTGAGAAGTTGAGAAAATCTGACTACATATAGTCAGACTCAACTCCACCCACAGTTTGGGCTCTGGAACAAAATTTTGCGAGAGAGCCTGGTCCTTGTTCTACTCTGAATTTGGTGCTTGGGAAAGGTGGCAAGCTGGTGTGGGCTCGTTAATAGCCCCCCACCCCTGGTGGGGATGACTCCAACAACATGGAGATCCGGTTCGGTTGCCGTATTGGATCTCATCTCAGCTATTTGCAGATGATCTGATCCTGATGGCCTCATCAGGATGTGACCTTCCGCGTTTACTGGAGCAGTTTGCAGCTGAATGTGAAGCTTCTGGGATGAGACTCGGCACATCAAAATCCGAGGCCATGGTTCTCACTCGGAAACAGGTGGACTGTACCGTCCGGGTTGGGATTGAGGTCTTGCCCCAGGTGAAAGATTTCAAGTATGTTGTGGTCTTGTTCACCTGTGGGGCAAGGTTGGAGCGTGAGGTCGACAGATGGATCTGTGCAGCGTCTGCAGTGATGCTGTACCTGTACCGGATCGTTGTGGTTTGCAGGTATCGGTCCATATGTGTTCCCACCCTCACCTGTGGTCATGAGCTTTTGGTCGTGACCGAAAGAACGAGATTTCGGATACAAGCGGTGAAAATGATTTCCTCCGTATGGGTGGACTTACCCTTGGAAAGAGGGTGTGGAGCTCGGCCATCAGCGAGGAGCTGCTCCTTCACATCGAGAGGAGCCAGTTGAGGTGGGTTGGGCATCTAGTCCGGATGCCTCCTGGACGCCTCCCTGGTGGTGTCCCGGTTCTGCTCAGCCGGTAGAAGGCCCCGGGGCAGATGTAGGACACGCTGGAGGGATTATGCCTCACAGCTGGCCTGGGAACGCCTTTGGGTCCTCTCGGTGGAACCGGAAGCGGTGGCCGGGGACCGTGAAGCCTGGACTTCCTTACTGACACTGCAGGGACCCAAACACGGATAAGAGGAAGGAAATTGGAATGGAATATTTTCCCTAAAAAAAAAAAATCACCAAACAAATTTCACCAGAATTTTTTTACCCCATTTAACAGTTTTTGTTTGAACAAAATATAACAATAAAAAATACTTATATCAATAAAATAAAATACATAATTTTGGTCCATGAAAAAAATAATTTAGTCCACAGAAGGTGTTTGTTTTCAAGGTTTTATATATTTGGCATGTTTTTTATTGAACACTTTCAGCCCTCAAAAAAACCCTCACACGTTTAATTCGCCGCTACAGTAGACATCAAATACCTCATCAAATACCTCATCAAATACCTCATCAAATACATCATAACATACATACAGCATGTTGTATGTGGAGCGTGTGCGTGTGTTAATAGTGTAGCTTACACGATGACGCTTGCACGGACTGGCAAGTGGGTGTGGGGAGGAAGGGAGGAGGGAAGGAAGGAAGGAGGGAAGGACGTATAGCGCCTCCCACGTCCTCCCTATGGAGGGGGTGAGGCGGAGAGAGAGAGAGAGAGAGAGAGCGCGCGGTAGAGGAGGAGGTGGCGGTCGTGGTGATGGTGTGACGGTGGGGGGAGTCTACCCTACCGTGGCGGAAATCGGACGACATGAGCTCGCCGTGGAAAATGCTTTAAAACGACGCTCCCCCGCTTCCTCTCTCTTCAGTGCGCCTTTTTTTGTTTTGATGACCAAGTGCTTCACTTCCTTCCTTGACCGCTCTTCTTTCTTCTCTTGCTTTGAGGAGACCACCAGACCGGCAGAAACCACACCGGACGAGCTCCAGGTATGATGATGACGATGATGATGACGAGGGTTTTTTGTTTTGTTTTACATGCATCGTCCGCGTGGCATCCATGGTTGGCGCGCGGGTGTGTGCACGCACAGCCATGTTGCAGCGGGGGAGGAGGGTGCCTCTGCAAAACGATGGCACCTCTGCGAGATGGCGCTCCTGTGGTATTTATGAATGAACCAGCGGCAAGGGTTTGTCTGTAATGGCGCCCCCTTCCTTCCATCTCCCCCCCCACCCCCCCAGCGCATGAGAACGCGCGTCAACAGCGAAGCATCTCAGTGGCCTTCATGACGCCAGCGTGACGCATGAAGCTGCTGATGCTGATGCTGGTGCGGCGGCGGCGAAGGCCGGCCCTAATCCTCCATCTGGATAGGTTTCTTTCCCCGCCACCCTCCATCTTTTATGCATTCATGCAGTGTGTGTGTGTGCGTGTAGGTGTGACTCAACTTCCTGTTTGCGTGTGTGCGGGCAGCAAATGGAGAGATGCTCCAGCTTGAAGCTCTCAGAGTGACTGCGTTCACGTGCCTCCCGTAGTTCTTGCATGCGTGGGAACACTGTTTTTTGGGGAGGGGTTGCGGAAGGACTCCTAGTTGCCAGCAGGACAAAGAAGTGACTAAGTGCTCCTACGCACACACACACAGAAAGTGATGGTGATGCGTTCACGCTACGAGAATGACGAGAAGACACTTTGAACACAAATGTGTAGAAGTAATATCATAAATAATAATGAGAATATAAAAATTAACAATGTGCTTGTCAATCATGAAAAGCTTAAAATTTGGCAAAGGATTCGGGGGGCATAGACATTTTTAAAAAGCTAGGGGAATACTATGCCTATAATTTTTTTTTTCATATAAAAATGTCAGTTTTAGAAAAAAAAAAACTCCAGGTTTGGTACATAATCATAAAAAACAAAAATCAGTAGGAGTTGGAGTGAAAAAAATGATTGTACCGACAAAATATGCCTAGAATTGTATTTATTTATTTAATAAATTTCTGTTAAAAGGTCGTCAAAGTCAAAAGCTGCAGGTATGCTATTAAATAATAATGATTTAAAAATAGGAATTCTGAAAAAGAAGACAAATATATGTCTAGAATTTTTTTTATATACAAAAATGCCCATTTTAGAAATAAAAAAACATTTAAAAAAGAGTTTGGTAAGTAATAATAAAAAACAAAAAGCAGTAGGATTTTTTTTTTAAAAGCTGGGGAGGATTAAAAAAGTGATATTACTGACAAAATATGCCTAGAAATGTATCTACATTGTTTTTTTTTTTTTTACAAATTTCTGTTTTAAAATTATATTTAAAAAAATCACAATTATCTCATCGACCATGAAAGCCAAAAGCTCCAAATATGCGATTCAATTTTTTATTTTTTTAAAAAGCAATGGAAAGCAAGAAAAAACATATTTGACAAGCAAAATTATGCCTAGAATTTTTTAAATGTAATAAATTAATAAAATAATGTATTCAATTGAATTAACAACTTTATATATTAAAATTTTTTAATGTATAAAATAGTTTTTAACATGTCCCTGTGATAAATTCACAATGCTCTCACCGGTGGCCAAGTGGGTAGCACGTTGGCCTCGCACTCAGGAGGTTTGAATCTCCGTTGGGCATCTCTGTGTGGAGTTTGTGGGTTTTCTCCGGGTACTCCGGTTACTCCGACATTCCAAAAACATGCATGTTAGGTTAATTGGCGACTCTAAAATTGTCCATCGGTGAGGATGAGGATAAGCGGCATTTATAAAAATAAATAGTAATCAATAATATGCAGAATAACATTAATTAATAATATATCAATTAATTAATAACATAATCATATATTTTACATATAATATAATATACACATGTTTTTTTAAAATAAATATTTAGAAATATTATCCATTTATTTATGTTCTCTACCAGTTTTGGATCCTTGACAAGTAAGTTCTTGCAAATCCATGTTTTCATTTAAAAAGTTGTTTTTTAGTTCATTTACATCCTAAATTGTAGTAATTGTTATTTTCTATCTACTATTTATTATGAATTTGTTTGTTTTTGAGCCCCCCACAAGCATGAAGTAGTGTAAATTCTTTTTTTATTTAATTTTTAATTTAAATATTGCTATGAGAATCTATATCGGGTCACGGATTAATTAGTAAAAAATTAATTGGAAATCCTGGATAACTAGCATCATAATTAGAGATGTAAAAAAAAAAAAATACTTTCTCATCGTAATGTTTTTAGTCAACATAAACTTTCTTTGCGGAATAAACCTCACGTAGGCACATATTGCAGTCAAAACTTTAGAAAGAGCTCTCAGTAGGATGGAATGCAGCCAATAATAATCGTATTCATTAGTGTAAGGCCCCAATCGGCGTGAGGGTGATGTACTATTCGGTGAGATGCTCTGTTTTGTTATTAAGATGATGCCCGGCTCAGCCGTGGGCAGCCTTTTGAAAACGATGAAGGCGTTTTTTTTTTTTGTGTATGTGTGCGTGTGTGTGCATGCAAAACGCCAAAACAATCTCCGTTGCATCCTGGGTGTGTGTGTGTGTGTGTGTGGGTGAGGGCAGCATGTCACAGGCAATCTGTAGCAGGATTCCCTCTTTGTTGCCCGGCCATCTGCATTCAGACTTGGATCAAGCGGCATTAGCAACAAAAGCTGAAAGCAGCCGAGCGCTTCCCAACGCTCCACCTCGCCTCCCCATCTGCCACTGCGGGCAGGTGCGTCAGGCCCGTCCTAAGAATAGCTTGGCTTGGATGAGGCGGGTGTGTGTGTGTAGGGGGGCTGGGGGGGGGGCGAAATAAACGTGTGATGCAGAGCAAACGGGAAGATAGCTCGATCGGGCCAAGCTGCGGCATTAGCAGCTTCTTACCGAGAAGGCCAGACGGAGACGCTCAGGCTTCCCTGGGTCAGGCTAATATCTTGGCGCTAATATGCGCTCCCAAAACGAATTACACGCGCTCCCGTCAAAAACTCAAGTGATGGATCTCCACCGGAAAGACTCACACACCCTCACAATATCGTTACGTCCCGTTGGCTTCCATTCCTCTACTTTCCGCAGCAAATAACACCAATAGTCTGTTCCAGGGTCAAACTGCCACCTTCACAGACCTTTTATGTGTACTCAACCCCCTTTGTGATAAGCCAACAACGGCAATTAAAGAGAGTAGGGGAGTGTTATTGACATCAGATAGATTGTTAGCGTCATCTAAATGCAAGCAAACAATGGCGATTAAAGAGAGTAGGGGAGTGTTATTAGCGTCGACTATTTGACTGGCTTGTTCGCTGCTTTCGTCGTGAGCGAACAATGGCAATTAAAGAGAGATGGGGAATGTTATTGGTATCAAATAGCTTGTTAGATTCCTTTAATGCTAACAAACAATAGCAATTAAAGAGAGAAGGGGAGTGTTATTAGCATAGACTATTTAGCTAGCTTGTTAGCTTCTTTCGTTGTGAGTGAACGGCCCCTAATTAGAGAGAAAAAGAAGTGTTATCCGTGTTGCCCGTTTAGCTTGTTAGCTTTTTCCGACGCTTGCAAACAATGGCAATTAAGGAGAGAAGGTGCCGTGTTATTAGCGTTGACTTTTTAGCTAGCTGGTTAGCTTCTTTCATCGCACGCGAACAAGGGCAATTAAAATGAGATAGGGAACATTATTGACGCTACTATTAGCTTGTTAGCTTTGTTTGTTGCTAGCAAATAATGGCAATTAAAAGAGAGAAGGGGGTTGTTATTGTTGTCAACTATTTGGTGTGCTAGCTCTCTTTGGCGCTAGCAAACAATGGCAATTAAAGAGAGACAGAAAGTGTTATTGGTGCCGAATATGGGTGTGGGAAAAAAAAAAGTCACTTGGCCTCGGACGATAATAACTGAAATAATTAATCACACAATAAATGAAAATTAACTCGATAATGTGGCTGCCTCAATATACTGTATTTCCATGTGCACATGTGTCTGTTTTCCTCATCTTCCTCCTCCAAACCGGGTGGAAGAGGGTTCACTCTGTGCATTGGTTTCAGCACCTCGGCGGGTTTGTTCCATAGAACAACGGCATGAACGGAGTGAGCCCTTTTGTCAGTCATACAGTCTCTTTGTCCCGGTGGGTGGAAGCGGGGCTGCTAGCATACGCACAGAGTGCAGAAGAGTGTCGCCTCATGACGAGCATCGCAAGGTAACGTTGTCGCCTCGTCTCGTAGACCCAGTCTCGTGTATCGTATCGTCTTGTGACACCCCGGGGTGTTAGTAATTTCGCGTGTTCCTTTGAGCAAACAATGGTAATTAAAGAGAGACGGAGAGTGTTACTGAAGCCGCATTTGGATTGCAAACGTCCGAAATCAGAGGCAAAAGCGTTCACGAGGGTGCACGCAGTAAATAACGTAAAAAGCCAATCGGGCTTTACAGTCCGGAAAATACAACATACCTCATCTGTGGCCGTAGGCAAACTCCGGTACCCCGGTGGTTATTTGCTTTTGTAAACCAGGCAACCGGCAGAAACTCCAGCTGTAGCTTAAAACGCTGACGGCTTCTAGCAAAAATTAAGCACATTTTCGGGAGCACGGTCAAGCAATGAAAGTCAGCGTGTATTCTCTCGCGGCTTGGGGGCTAACACGCTAACACGCTAACATTGTTTGTTAGGTGCAAAACATGGCAACATTAGTGTGTGTGCGTTGTAGCGGCCATATCAGGGAGCCGTGAGTCGTCTTATAGGAAAAGGCCGGCGGAACCTTAAGTTTTGGGAATTGGGTCGTTGCGGAGCGGGCCGGGACTACAGAGGAGGTTAAGCTCGATGATTAGTGACTAATCCAGGACCACAACCTCCTGGCTGTAATACACACACACACGCACACACACACACGGACCGACGTTGTCCACTTATACTGTACCCAGTGTACTATTCACGGATTTCTTTAAATATGTCAATAGTTGAGCTTTTCCTGGTAATTGCAATAAAAAGTGATTGGGTGGCGCTATCTGCAGGGTGTCCATGGGTCCACAGTAATCTTATTTTTATGTGCAAAACAAAGACAACACACACAATGAGTAATGAAAAATAGTGAAATAATACTAATAATAGAAAGTAATAATATAAATAGTGGCCTATTTTTGGAGGAAAGTTTTTTTAATACAAAAACGTGTTTTTCGGTTGTAAAATCTGCACATTTCAGAGGTTGTAAATGCTAACTCGTGTATGCACCTAAGTATAAACAAAATAACACACAAAATGAAGTACGACTCATCACCAGTGCGGGCCTGGCGTTGGCCACTGTGGAAAGTTCCGGCTAGTTCCTCTTAACTTGAATCCAAAATGACAGAGCAAGAAACTTCCCCCTTGCAATTTATTTGATCTGCTTTGAATTGCACTTGTATTATAACCCATTTATAAATGATTATTGATTAGGCGTGAATGACATGTTTTTGTTGGGCAAAATGTTGCCTATTTTCTGAGAAATTTAACAAAAACGCACAAAAAATTATGAAAAAAACCCAACAAATTCTTTGAATACTGAATCGTGAATGTACGCACGTGTAAAATGAAAAAAACACAAAAAATAAACAGTGACTCGCCATTGTGGAAAGTTCCTAATAGTTCCTTTTAACTTTAACCCAAAAGAACAGAACCACAACCTTCCTCCGCAATTTCTTTTCTATGCTTTAAATCATACCAGTACCATCACATATCTATAAAATTATTATTGATGTAGGGTGAATGAGATGCGTTTTTTGTGTGAAAAAATGCCTATTTGGGATTTGTACAAAAAAAAGGTTTCAAAAAAAATTCTTGGGGCCTGAATGCTGAATCTCAAATGTATCCATGTATAAAACAAAGAAAACACACAAAACGAATAGTGACTCACTATCGGTAAAAGTTCCAAACAGTTCTTTTCAACTTTAATCCCAAATGAAACAAAAAACATCAAACTCCCCTCCGCCCACTAGAATTTATTTTTTTCTTCTTCTTTAAATTGTACCTCTATTGTTACTTATTTATAAATAGCTACAGATTCATGAGATGTGTTTTGTGTGCGAAAAAACTGCCTATTTTTGGAGAATAATACAATAATAAAAGGAATAATAAATAAAGGAATTTAGGAATCATAAAATTAAAATTTTTAGGATGAAAAATCCACTCAGTTTTGCATACAAAAAAACCCACACAAAATGAATAGCAGCTTGGTGTTGGCCATTGAAGAAAGACAATTCCATTAAACTTTAATCCAAAATGACAGAACAACAAACTTCCTCTAGACAATTTCTTTTCTCTGCTTTAAATTGTATCCGTATTGTCACATATTTATAAATAATTAATTTAAAGTGAAAAAGATGTGTTGTCGGCATGAAAGAATGCCTATGTTTGGTTAAAAAAACAACAACAACAACAAAAAAAACAAATTCTTGGGGTTGTGATCGCTGAATGGCAAATGTACCCACGTATTAAACAAAGAAAACACAGAAAATGAATAGCGACTTGTAACTAGTGCAAGCTCGGTGTTGGCGATTGGGGAAAGTTCCGGATGGCTTCTTTGAACTTTAATCCAAAATGACAGAACAAAAAACCCCTTTCTTTTCTCTGCTTTGAATTGTGCTTGTATTATTACATATTTAACAAATTGTTACCAATTTAAGGTGAATGAGACATGCTTTCTGCATGAAAACTTAATTAACTATTAATTAATTAACTATTAAACTATTAATAGTATTTTTGTTTATGCTAACAGAAATAGAAAGCGTTTCATGATGCTGTCTGCATAGGTTAATGAAGGTACCCCTGCAAGTAGCGTATATATTCCTCCTTTCATGCATCATCGTCACTAATATGCTACTGTGAGTGAAACAAAACAATGGCTACCATGCAGGACTGGTCGATATGTGTGTGTGTTGTTTGTAATTGTGTTTGTTCGAGCAGCAGACAGCACTGCAGCGGCATGACGGCTTTAGCTCGCCTCAGCCTGACGAAAACACTCACTGTGACTCACCAAAATTCGCACATTCCTCCCCCGGCCAATTTTAAAAAGAGGCTACGCACCATTGGAATCAGTGGTCCTCAATCTTTTTCAGCTACACGGGCAAAAAGGTTCTGTGGAACCTTCGTTGCCCCAACAAAAAGAGAGGCGCCGTCCAGACCTCATAGTAATGTCATGCTATTTTTATGCACACCATGTAAAAAACCAAGACCGAAACGCAAAGACAACACACAAAATCTTTTGTGACTTACTCAACATTGGGGAAGGTTTCGGATAGTTCCGTTGAACTTTAATCCAAAATGACAGAACAATGAACGTCCTCCGCCGCGCACACATGCCTGCAAATCGTATTTTACCAAGCTGCTGTCATAATGTCAGTAGACTTTTTGAGTAAGTTCGTTAGTCCCTGTGTTCTCACACTGGGGCCGTGCCTTAGGTTGTCTGGGTTCCAACAGCTCTTTTTTTATGACTGTTTGGATTATTTCCAGTCTTACTTGTAGACATTCTGATGATTTATTTTGTACTAGGTCACCACTATCATAAATTACTAGCAGACAGGCGTGATTAACTAAAAGACATGTTGTATTGTGATGTATTCCTGCAATTTCCATGACTTTGTGGACTATTTCAAGTTTTATTTTGAGCCTTTCTGATTAGTTTGCATAAGGTTGTTGCTGTTCTTTTTTACCTGCAAGAGAGATTCTCACAGTAACTACATGATATATTCTATTCTGACATATCACTGCAACTTCTCTGACTTTGCGGATTATTCCTAGTCTTATTTGGAGTCATTCTGATTATTTTTGCTCAAGGTTGCCACGGACCTTAATTCCTTGCAATAGGTATGAGCAGATTAAGTAAAATAAATGTTTTATTCAGATTTATTACCGTAATTTTTATGACTGTGTGGACTATTTCTAGACTTGTTTGGAGTTATTGTGACTCTGGTGTACAAGATTGTCATTAATTACTTGATAGAGGAGCAAACCATTAACAAAATGACACATTGTATTTTGATGTATTACCGCAATTTCTATGATTTTGTGGATTATTTCAGGTTTTATTTGGAGTCATTTTGTCTATTTTTTGGAACAAGGTTGCCGCTGTCATTATTTACTTGTTAGAGGGACGATGGCATTGACTAAATCACACATTCTATTCTGATGTATTTTTGTGAATTTGTGGAATATTTCCAGTCTCATCTGATATTGTTTTGATTACAATTATGTTTTCTACAAGGTTGCCGCTGTCATTATTTATGTGCAAGAGGAACAATTGCATTAACAAAACGATGCTATAACTTTGTGGATTATTTCCAGCTTTATTTGGAATAGTTTTTATTGCGGATTTTGCACAATGTCGCCGCCCGTTAATTACTGACATTATGGGCAATCACACTAATGTTCTGTTCTGATGTACTACCGCAATTTTTAGGACTTTGTTGGTTATTTCCAGTCTTATTTGGAGGCGTTCCAACTACAGTATTTTGCACAAGGTTGCTTGATATGTGTAAATATGACATTTTCTCTTCTGATATGTTACAGCATTTTTATTACTTTGTGGATTATTTCCAGCCTGTGGAATTATGCAATCTTTAATTTTGCACAATGTTGCCCTTGTCATTAATTACTTGCAGTAGGGGAGATGACAAGGATTGACATCTTCTGTTCTGATTTATTCTGGCAATTTCTCAAATTTTCTGGACTATTTCCAATCTTATTGGAAGATGATTACAGCACATTGCACAAGGTTGTTTGGTGTGATTAATCATTTTGCACAATGTTGCCGCTGTCATTAATTACTTGCAAAAGGGGCGATCACATTGATCGACGTGGCCTGTTTTGATGTATTACGGCAATTTCTCTGACTTTGCGGAATATTTCCAGTCCTATTTGGAGTCGTTCTGATTATTTCTTTGAACAAGACTGCCGTTGTCATTAAGCACGTGCAGGAAGGGCGATCGCATGGATTGACATGTTCCGTTCCATTTTTATGACTGTGTATTATTTCAAGCGTGCCGTGCCATTGAGTGCGCCAACGGTAGCCAAACGTTCCGTGCTTGTGCTAAGTGTGAAGTAGACCCAGGCATGGTACTTGGACCTTTTGGACTATTGTGAGTTAGTGGTTCAGTCCTTTTGGATGATCACGCCACACCGCATATTTGTGTGTGCACTCAGGCCTAAATCTGTTGATCCTGTTTGGTTGCTCATGACCAAATAGCCACGCTCGCTCGCCGCATTCCAACATCCCGATTATCCCGCCGGATACCTCGGCACGACTCTGCCTGCCTAATCACGCTCTTGATCTGTTTGAGGGCATTGTGTTTGATGTCGCTTAATGCGCTTCCTTTTGTGGCGCCGCGTGAGTGGCTCGCTCTCTACAGGCAGATTATGCGCATATTTTTGCCGCCGCGGCGCTTAAAAAAAAAGCGCATGGAGACGGATGGGTAGCAAAAAAAGATGAGGAGGAGGACTCGGTTTGTGCCAGAGCGATCTGCTAATGGAGGTGGGCCGCGCTGCCACAAGATGCATTTGGACCATTAATTCATTCCGGGGATGCAGTTTTGTGAAGTCAGAGGATGGCGTGGTTGGTTTCGAGGCCTGTAGCTCTCATGCGTGTCACCTGTGATTGCGGGTGTGAGAGAGACGGCTAATTTTAGCTTCATGAAAAAAAGGAGGGGGTGGGAGACGTAGGTGTTGATGAGCAGCAGCCTCGTCGTCACGGAGCCGACTCCCGGGGAAAAAAAACAAGCAACCCAAGCGGGGGGGGGGTATGCGAGGAAGTCTGCCAGACAGACAGATAGATAGATAGGTGAGCCGCCATCGATCAGAGCCACTGAAGCCTTTGTTTATTGATCAAACACCAGCAGGACCAGCGGGGTGGGGGTGGCAGGTTTGGGGGCGAGGCGATGGAAAATATGCTGCATAAATTAAATGAGTCGACAGGATTTTAAAAAAGAGTTTGTCGAGGTTAACAAAATGATAGCGTTGGTGTCAGCAAATGGAGTTGTGTGTGTGTGTGTGTGTGTGCACGTGTGTGTGTGTGTGGTAGTTAGCATTAACATTATGTGCCCACTACAACCACCTACAGGACTGGAATGGAACTGTAGCGCCCCTTACGTCATGATAATGATGAGCATGTACTACTACTACTACTATAAATATTCATAATAATAATAATGTGATTAATAGATCTTGCTTTGTCCAGGACTATTCACCAAATGATATATTTTTTAAACTGTACTGATGTTGTTATTCATCTATTGAAATATGATAATAACAATAGCATTAAAAAATAGTGCTAAATTTTTTTAATTAAATATATAAAAAATAAATATAAATGCAAAATTGCATACAAATAATTTCAGCTGTTTTCACGCCACTAGGAATTGCCTAATAAATGTAATTAGTTAGTATAATAAGTCAATATTATTAATATTTTTGTCTTTTTTTTATTATTGCTTGGCAAGTAGAGAGTTATTGAGCAAATTATAATATATAATAATACAAATTACTATTGCTGTTGTAACACTACTTCTATTGAAAATAATTTATTAGAATGAATTAATTAGAAAATATTATCTTTATTGTATACCTAGAAGAGCTATCACGGAAATCACATTTAATAATAATAATAATAATATAATATGTGTATTTGTATTAATTTTGTGTGAAATACGCTGCCACTGATAAGAACAATAAAAAATCAGTAACACTAAGAATTACTCTTTTATAGCTAGGATAATAATGGTAATAATAATGAAGATAATAAAATGTTTGCTCATCTAGAGTAAAATACAAAAATATTATGGTTAGAATACCATGACAGGAAGAAGCGTGTACCATTACACGGATGCAAAACTAGTAGTAATACTACTAACAATAATAATAATTTATAATAATAAATAACGATGACGCGACGATACATGAGATTTGGGTCTACGAAAAAATTCCTTGTAAGAACATTGTAAGAACAAAATCTAACATATATATGACGAAAAAAATGCAATCCTCTAATTACATTACCTTGCAATGCTCCTCACGAGGCCGCACTCTCTGTGTAGGCTAGCGGCCCCGCCTCCACCCGCCGAGACGAAGAGACCATATGACTGACAAAAGGACTCGCTCCATTCATGTCGTTGTTCCATGGAACAAACGTGTCGAAGGTGCTTAAAGCAATGCACAGAGTGAACTCTCTCCTTGCTGAGAATAGAGGAAAACAGACACGCGCGCACGTGAAAATGTATTGAGGCCGGCAAAATGATCAAGTTCATTTTCATTTATCGTGTGATCAGTCAATTTATTTCGTCCCAGACGTTTTTGTTTTTTTTTCTGAATGAGAAATCAGTCACGTTTTAATCTCGCGGGTTATTGCGACACCCCTAAAGATCACTCTTGTGTGACTTCGAGAGAAAATCAGAATTATATGGTATATTATAACACATTATTGGATTCATACATACTATTTAAGCATACAAGAGAATTGTGATTATTAAATATATCGGTTATTAGTGTTAATGGTAATAATAATTAGTTTGGATAGAACGTGTCGTGCATTAAGAGAGGCCAAGAGCTTTGTGGACCTGTCGCCAGAGAGGTACTGTTAGATTTTGGAGGGCTGCTGGGAGAAGGTGGATGATCTCGTGCAGCTGAGTCTCCACTTGTCTGCCCTAATCTGGTCATTTTATTGACCGAGTGTCCTATGATGTGCATTAAAAGAGACAAGATTGAACTGTAATAATAAAGCATATTTTAGTTGTTATTAATGTAAACTGCTGCTACTGTGACTACTGTAAATGTTAAAATAATTAAAAAAAAATCTCAATACAGCTGTAATAGCACCAAGAATACCCATTGAAGGACTATACACTCATTGAGAGCGTGCTTATGGTTTCACCTTATGAGTGTGTGTTGCATTATTTATGCGGTGGTTCCAACTTGCCTTAAAGTCCCATAATTGGAGTCTTCATCAGCTACGATCACGAGGCGCTCTCTATGCTGGGACTGTAATGAAACACCAGACGGACATCAATACTCCACGGAACAAGTGGATTTCTGTCACGGCCGCCGCCGCCGCCACCCGCCTGAGCTCCCCATTGATGGAGTGCCGCCTCCAATTGCACGACCAGCGTTGTGGATAATATCAGCGGAGAATAAATGGAGATTCTGGGGAGTGTCTCGCGGGTTGACCGTGGATCTACATTGTTTCATTTCTTTGCCTGGTATGGCCGCTGCCTGCTTGTGTCACAAGCGCTTTAATATGTCAGCACGCAACACAATCTGGCCCTGGATGAGACTGTCCAGTTTCTTCATCGACAGTTTACATCTCGTCCATGGGAAGTTATGGAAATAGTGTTGGAAAAACAGTGAAAAGCAGTATTAACTCGGCAGTCGCGGAAATCATAACACCCTAAAACGGTCTTGTGTATTTGCATTAGTGGATATTTTTTGGCGGTATATTCACATGAATTCCTCTGAATTCTCATTTTGCGACTTTTAAGCCTATTAAGATGGGAAGTGTTCATTAATCCTGGTAAATTCCTGCTATTTTGCCAGCCTATTCCTCACCCGCTCTCCCCTCACACAGGCGTGACCGAAGGGGGGCCAGAATGCCGGAGCAGAGCAACGACTACCGGGTGGTGGTGTTCGGGGCGGGGGGAGTCGGGAAGAGCTCCCTGGTGTTACGCTTCGTCAAGGGGACCTTCAGGGACACGTACATTCCCACCGTGGAGGACACGTACCGCCAGGTGATCAGCTGCGACAAGAGCGTGTGCACGCTGCAGATCACCGACACCACCGGGAGCCACCAGTTCCCCGCCATGCAGCGCTTGTCCATCTCCAAAGGCCACGCCTTCATCCTGGTCTACTCCATCACCAGCAAGCAGTCCCTGGAGGAGCTCAAGCCCATCTATCAACAGGTGTGTGTGTGTGTGTGTGTGTATTCCCAGCAACAGCATACTGTAGCAGCCAGTATGCAAGCTTGTGGGTTGCCAGGTCGGTCCCTTGCTGGAGTCGGTCAATTAAAAGAGTCAATTACTGTTACTGTGGCTGATGGCTGAAGAAAACATCCAAAGGAGTTCAGGAGGACTAAATTGCCAAACAAACCCAAAAAAGAAAAAGTAAACAAAGTTTCTCAAAACCCTTAAGATTTTTAATACTTAATTCGTTGCTAAATGAAAAATAAAATAAATAATGCAATGCATGTTTTCACTAATTCCTGTGGATATTGTAGTTTGTAACAGCTAAATATTTTAAGAATGAAATATTATATAATAAATACTATTTGTAAAATGTAAAATCATATATATATAAAATTATACAAATACATCAATTTACCTTTTTTGAAAAATTACTGAATATAATTTATTGCCAAATTAAACGGCTAAATAGTATGTTTAAGTAATCAAAACTCACAGTCAATTATGAAATAACTGGAATAATTATTTTGTTAATAATCAATTTTAATGCTAAATTCAACCCCTAAAGTGTTACATTATTTTATTCAAATCAAGAAAACATTTTTTTTTTAAATAATGTAACTTCAATAATACACCAATATCACTAGCCAATGAAAAGCATGGAGTACAACATTTCAGTTTTTGGTGAAAATAGAGTATTTGTTTTTTGAATGGAAAACTCTAAGCACCCAACAAAGGTAGATATTGTACTATAGCTACTAAATATTTCAACATTATTTGTAGTATATTGTTATTCATTATACTAGTGCAGTGCAAAGTAAGCTTAAAAAAAATGTCAGCATGTGTTGTGGTACTGTTAAATTTCTCATTATCGCTATGCAGAGTGAAACCGCAACAGCCACATAACTACTGTCTAGGTACACAGTGACTTCCTGTTCAGTGCAAAGTAAGGTTCAAAGTAAATGCATGTTGTAGAATTGTTAACTTCCTCAATTATGCAACGCAGAGTGAAACCGCAACAGCAACATAACTACTGTCTTGGTACACAGCCACTTCCTGTTCAGTGCAAAGTAAGGTTCAAAGTAAATGCATGTTGTAGAATTGGTAAATTCCTCATTATCGCTACGCAGAGTGAATCGCAACAGCAACATAACTACTGTCTAAGGTACACAACGACTTCCTGTTCAGTGCAAAGTAAGGTTAAAAATAAATGCATGTCGACATGTGTTTTAGTTGTGCTAACTTCATTATTATCGTTAAGTAAAGTGACACCACAACAGCAATATAACAATTGTTGGTATACCGTGACTTCCTGTTCAGTGCAAAGCAAGGTTCAAAATAAATGCATGTTTTGGTATTGTTAAATTGCTCATTATTTTTACTCAAAGTCAAACCGCAACAGCAACATAACTACTGTCTAGGTACACAGCGACTTCCTGTTCAGTGCAAAGCAAGCTTCAAAATAAATGCAGGGCAGCATCAACCTGGATTCTACTAACACTGTTCTTTCTGCTACCTGACCCGTCTCCAAGGTCCTGGCCATCAAGGGCAACGTAGAGGCCATTCCCATCATGCTGGTGGGCAACAAAAGCGACGAGACCCAGCGCGAGGTGGAGACCAAGGATGGTGAGGCCCAGGCCAACCAGTGGAAATGCGCTTTCATGGAGACGTCGGCCAAGACCAACCACAACGTCACCGAGCTCTTCCAAGAGCTCCTCAACCTGGACAAGAAGCGCAACATGAGCCTCAACATCGACGGCAAGCGCTCGGGGAAGCAGTCGCGCGCAGAGAGACTGAAGGGCAAGTGCAGCGTCATGTAAACGGCGGGCCGGATGAGGACAAGAGGAAGAAGGAAGCGAGAGAGGAAGACCCAACAGGAATCCCGTCATTCACATTCTTCCCAAACATGACTCAGCGGTGGATAGGAGGCTGGTCGCCATTGGTGACCAAAGGTTAGGATCTTGGATGCGAGCAGGAAGGGGGGGAAAAAAGACCGCAGACTCGACTCGCTCTCCTCCACGGCGTTCTTTTTGGAAAAATATCGACAGAACCTCCCTCGTCCTGACCGCACCTCTTTTACCATAACACTTGTCAAAGAGCTCTTTTGTCCTCTGAGGTTGGAGAGCATGAACGCCACACGGCATCGGAAAGGAAGCTCCCGAGGATGTAAATAAAAGGCAACTCATCCCAGCTCATCTCTCCTCCACCGGATTCCCACATCAAAAAACAAGCGCCCAAGCCTCAATGTCATAAAAGATCCTTTCCATACACTGTCATCAATCGCCACCAAAAGTGGTAACGCGCGCACACACACACACACACACACACACACCACAACGCAACAATCCTTTTAAAGACTCTACGCCACCTTTTGTGTGGCGTGGGAGGAGCTCCGGACTCGCTTGTTGGTTTGAGAGGATGATCCACTCTTATGATTATTATTGCCAAGCCGAGAGACTCAAACGATGTGGATTTCTGCTTGTGAGGTTCAAGAATGTCTGTTTTTTTTGTTTACTTCATTTTGTTGGATTGCCTTGTTTTTGATGCTTTTGGAGTTTATGTATAGCAGGGGTGTCCAAATCGGGGCGGGGGTGGGGTGAACGTCAGTCAATATACAGGTGCATCACAGTACAGTATTTCCCACAGGACTGCAATCAATTTGTGGCGATAGCTTGCAAGAATGGCATCATAATAAATCAGTGTGTGCTGCTATAAATTCACCGTACACAAAGTGAACTATCTCCGCACCGCTTGTCTTTTCTTTTTGACGACGATAGCTTACAACTAATACAACCCCCTAATTCGGTATCTATATGTGGCGTCTCAAATCAACAAATGATCTGGACAACCTTACTCACCCTTGCTTAAAACGTTTTATATTGTTTGTAATTATGCTATACATTGACTTGTCGAAAGACTATGGTATATTTTTCAAAACACACAGTTAGAAGTGTAAATTACTCTGGAGTTTGCTTATTCATCAAATATTGTTTTAAATGGGCTTCCTGTTGACCGCAAACGAGTCAGAGGATGAAATGTTTGCCACCATGCCCCACAGTAATCATACTGCTGTCAAGAGATGTTTATATAGCATGTATAATGATTTGCAGCCTTGTCGCTATGGTGGAATAGAGTTTGACTTACTGTTTTGTGCCAGCTGTTTCGTCCATTCTTGTCTTAAACCTTCCTCAAACAAACTTACAATATCATTCGGATACGGTGAACATCCAGCAGCAACACAACCTTTTGGCATGCTACTGTATTGATTGAAAACATACCATAGCAACATACCATCAACAATCTACCTTGAGACTTTCTTGACGCCATGAGCTATAAATGTCGTTTTTGCAAATTTAACTTTGGCTTTCAGCAAACATAATTACAGAGAATATATAATATATTTAAGCAAAGTTGATTAATTGTGTCAGGGACACTCTCCGCCTTCAATTTCTCTCTTGGTCTGAGTTAAAGTAACGTTTGCAATATCAAAACAAGCTGTGTGCTAGAAGGGCCACACATTGGACACCCCTGTTGTGAAATCCAAACACACTCTGCAAAAGCACAAAAGAGTATAACATAAAGAAACAGATGGATGTATTTTTTTGTGCAACCTGATTCTATACTGTTTTTTGTTGTTTCATTGGTTTTTCCTCTCATCCAAGCATCAAACACACCCATACACACACAGCATGCACTCAAATGACCCACATCAACATGCCCTCACATTGCACTTTATTACATAAACACACACCCATACTGGAACGCCAATACCCTCCATTCACCACCTTTTCGCACAGGATTCCGCACCCTGTTCTCACAGAGGGGCAGCCCAAAGCACAATACCTTTTTACAGATTTGTACCTTTTCTTTTTCCTGGTTTTCCCCGCATTTTCGTCACCATTCCCGAGGAACAATCACCGTCACGGGCCTCCCTCCCGCCACATGGCACAATGAGGTTGTTTTCTGCTGAGCAACAGGGTATATATTCTGTCAAAGAGAGAGCGGACGGTTATTGGGCCTGCGGGACGATCTCACACACACACACACACACCTGCACACACACCGATCCACCAGAAAAATCAAAGCACAGCTGTTTGTTTTTTCCTAAACGGGGCACTGAAGGGCGACATTTTACTTGAAGACTAACTTAGGAATCTGCCTGCATTGTTATTCATGCCCCCCACCCCAAAACTGTTGTGTGAGTATTGTAAATAAGCGTAAAGCCACGGGACGAGAGCTTCAAGTAAGATGTTACCCGTGTGAAACTAGACCTGTAGTAGGGAGGTTTGATGTTGCAATGTACTGTAATATTTATATATTATATATCCTGCTTCAATACCGTTGTATAAGACACGCCCACTTCTCGCCACTGACCAATCATACTAGCATAAAATGTTGCGTTACTTTTTCTTCCAAGTGTTGTATTTTGTTGCACTATAACTTGAGGTTCTGTTTAAAGTCCGTAAATATGATAACAATAATAATGAATAGACGTCATACCCTTTACTTGTTAGACACCAGGGATGTTCAGATGTACTGTTTTTTGGTTTTTTTTTAAATTGACAATTAACTAGCGATCTCGAGCACAGTGGCACGAGCCGTTGCTTTGTGTGTTCTGCGCACGCGCACGCACTGGTGAGGAGGCTCGAGTTGGCTAGCCGGGACCGAATGGTTACCCACGGCGAACCGTGCCTCTAATTCTCCTCGAATGTCCAACAAACCGCTCGTTAGAGACGATGGAGGTGAGTTTTGTCTCTAATTACTGAGCTAAGTGCTAACTCGTGAGGGATCTAATATATTAAAATGGCCCCGTGTTAGCAGTGTATGCTATTTCGGTCACCTCTTGGTAGTTGTCCGGAAATTGTGATGGAAATTCCGGCTTCTTTTTGAGAGCCGGTTCTTTGGGGTCCGTTCACTTAAAAGAGTCGGCTCTTTCGGCTCCCAAGTTTTTTGCTGTCTCAATTTAATTTACTACCAAATTATTTGTATTCTGTAAAAATAATTACTAATATAAAATACCTTATATCAATGGTTTATTTATTTAAAATAAATGAATGAATGAATGAGCAGCTACATAAAATATAATGCAAGACCCATCCCAATAGACAAGGCCAAATCAACCAAACAACAACAAAATGTAAATTAAAAAGTGCAAAACAAAAAGAAAAAAAGCAGCATCCAGGTAAGAGCTGTGCCTTTCCTGAAGATTGCCATTCAAAAACTCCTCCTACGTGTGTTGTGTGTCTAACCTCACCCTTATTGTGTCAATTTAACAGAAAAAAACAAAGACAAAGAAAAAAACAATCGGCTCGCAAAGACACTTGCTGGCCCCTGTCGTTCATTTCAAGGAGTCGGCTCTTAGAGCCGATTTGACTGCCGATCACTATCCGGAAGTAATGAGACAGCATTTTAAGAGAAAGAGACGGAACAGTGTGGAAAAACAAGAGGGAGCGACGAATAGACAAGGTGTGAAAATATGGAGACGAGCCTACACTGACCTACATGTGCGGGGAGTGTTTGTGTTCAGATTGTGCACACGTGTAGTGTTTTTTCTAAATGACAGTACACTCACTTAGTGTTTAGCTTTCCACTACAATACACAGGAAACAAATATGGCGGTGTCTTGGTTAACGTCATTAATCCGTACCAAAAGGTCCGACTCAAACCAAAACAGATTCTAACCAAAGCAAACTTTCCCATAGAAAATTATGTAAACCCAATTAATCAGTTCCAAACACCCAAAAATGTTAACACGAATCACATTCTACAGTCATTCATTATAATTTTACATGCAGAAAATGATGCAACAAAAAAAACAACCACTATGAACAACACTTAACATAACTTTTACCCGGTTCTGTAGGGAAAAAACACAAAGCGAGGATGCCTTATTAGGTGCCTGACTACTGCCGCGAACATGCTACGGTACATTTGAATGCTTACGTTTTGTTGCTGGAACCAGAAATGCGTGTTATGTGTGTAAAATAAGACAGACAGAAACACAAGATTGTAGATTTGTGTGCACGGCAGCCAATAACAGAGCCACTCCCGTCACATACTTCCTGAAATGACGACGGCCTTCTCTGTAAGCCGTAAACGTCTGAGGTCTTGCAGCCTTGTCTCGGTACGGTCCATCGCCATTCTCTTTTGTGCAGTCCGTGTTACGTTGTGTAGCTCTTTACAACTCAGATATAAACAAACTTAGCTGAAATGGCGCCCAAGGCCCACAATGCTTTGCGTGACCACGTGCAAGTATTGCGAGATTTCGACTTGGCTGCACAATCCTACATTGCGGCATGTTTTGGGACTAAACAAGCAGTGGATGCAAGCCAAGGCAAAAATTTGGGTAGTTAACCGAAAAATGCGTAGACCAGGGTGGACATTAACCGAGGTACCACTGATTTACTTAAAAAAACATAATCAAGATAGCCAGTTTTGTTTTCGTCCACAATGACAAAATGATTTTGTTTATGAACCTTTTTTTCATGACAAAAACCAGACGGGGACGAGCTAAATTGGAGTAAAACTAATATGGCATGAGCCTGCCGTTTGTTTTTCAGAAAGATTTTTACGTTTTTACTGTTAAAGGCAGTGTGCTAGCATGGATTAACTTGAGTTTGTGCACCAACAAATATGCCCGTTGGCATTCTATAATGTCGTAAAACCTTACCTTTATGCATTCCCCACATTGTATCAGCATTTGGGACCAAATGTGTGGTGAAAGAAAAACAGGAAAAATACATTATATTAGTCATGCACGATGGTGCGTTCAAGGACCACCGCTCGCAACAAACAACATAAACTTAACAATATTATTTTTTACATAAGATAATGGTCCATATTTCCAAAATCGATATGCATTTTCATAAAATTTGATGCAGTTATTTACATTTTTTAGGTTTTTTTTGTTTTTTCTACCATTGCACCTGCAAGCTACCTGGGATCTGGTTTATGCTAAGCTCATGGAGCAGGGTTTGGGGACCCGTGGTCTATCAGACATGTAAAAAATTTCTGTCTATTGTATGGGAAATACATATGAGATACCTACATTTTATTTAGTATTCACCTGCAGACTTTTACAGGTGTACTTTGTAGTCAGAGAGAATAATTCCTCCCTTTGTTTTTTTCCCTCATCTAATTTTCAATATTTATTGACACAAATTATATTTGGATTACATTTTCTTAAAATATTAAAACGGACTAATCACTGGGCGGTTTATTCATGCATGTAATAAAGACAAATCAAAAGAAAAGTCAGTGAATGAATGCGATCGCTCCTCCCACTAACTGATGAGCGATGGCCGAATCGCGAGTTGGCTCTTCAAGATGAACCAGGGCATCAAAGCCAACTTGCCTTGGCTGGTGATGCTTGTTCGGGGATAGGTACAACTAGGAGTGTCAAGTGCCACGCCAAATTTTAAAAACAAAACTGAATTGAAATTCTAATTTATTTGTGGATCCCTTACACGTTAGCTTCCTTTATTGCCAGTTCCCACTTCTTTGCAAATATTCTTGATGACTATGACAAGGACAGGGAGAGTCGGCAAGAGCAGAGAGTCAAGTCTATGTCATTTTTTGGTGGGGTTTAAACTTGCTGTTTCTTTTTCAGTGACAATATAAAGCAACAAGTATACATGCTAGCTGGCTAGCTAGCAGGTGTAGCAGTGCTGTCACTCGGGTGCCAAATTTGGCAGGGTGGAATAAATCTAAAAATGAGGGGCCTTGTGAGGGGCCAATGCCTTGTACGTTTGTGTGGAAGTAAATGGATGGACTGTTGCAACAAGAAGGAAATACGGTAGCCATGAAGGGTCAAAAAGGCGCACTTTTCTTTGTAGTGTAGTCACTTGTTGCTAGGCAGAATTGGCAGGGAGTCATCCTCAGGGACACGGACAGAGAGTTGGCAGGAACAGGAAAGGATTATTGACGCTGAATAATTTCACTTTTGTATCCTGAACTTAGTCTGAAATATAAAATATCGTCGGAAAAACAGATGGGGCACTGGCCCACTTGCCCCCTCATTCAAAAGTGCCGCTGCCCTTTGCTTGTCTTATTTTTCCATTTGTTAACACTCACTTCACGTGCACGCTCAGCCTCCTAGATTTCTGGTGCACTACAGTGTTTGTGTGCGTGTGTCTGCTGTTATTGTCTATCCAAGGCTTTCCACTGCATGAGTCACCAACACGCCCCCCCCCCCCCCACACACACACACACACACACGTATATGTTCGCATTCATCAGTAACACATGACCATTCATTCCAACGTTCCTCACGTTTATCCCATCTTGTCTTTATTTTTTGGAAGGAATGTTTGGTTGCACTTGACAAAAAAAGAGCGAAGGCCGACCCGACCCACTCGCATCTAATTGTAGATAGTTGTAAATAATGTGCAAAGGACATCAGAGGGTTGATGAAGGTGCTACGAGCAGATGGGAACCAGTGGCGAGATTCTACACGAAATCTCGCAAATGCAGAAAAAGATGCAGTGTGTTCTCCCAAAGCAGGACGGGAAATAAGACGCAGTAACGCTAAGGGCGGTCGGTTAGAATTCGCAGGAAATGCGGTGGGGTTTTCCTTATTTTCGAGGTTCCGTGAAACCATTTTACGACGTCCGCCCACCGTATCAAATGCAGCGTCACTGGACCCGGGGATGCGGTTGCCAGGGCGATGAGCAGATGTGTAAAATCCTCCCATTGTTTGGGTTTTTGACGCCGAAAGGGGAGCAGGGTGGGCGGCATGTGGCCTCCGCGTAAAGTTCTGGTCCGATCACGTGGCTGTGGCCCTACATTCCTGCATGGTCCCCCATTGGTGTTCCTGCCAGCATGAGAACAAGGACACAAACTGTGAATCATCTTTGTATTTTCCGAAATAAATTTCTCCTCAGCAGCACTTAAAGAAATAAATGGCTTTGGTTTTGCGGCTGGTCGATTTTCTTTTGGCATTTAATGTTTTTTGTATCATTTTTTTTCCTGTGGGGCTTTTTATTTTGTAAGAAAAAGAGACAAATTTAACAAATTATGATGTATAGATATTTATTCTAGCAATAGTCTTCCTATTAAGATATACTGTGCTGATGCATCCTCTGAATAACTGAAAATATATACAGTATATAGATGATAATAATCAAATCTGCAAAATGATTTTCCTAATAAAATTGTGAACTGAGACGTGTCGCCTGTCTTCTCAATTATTCAGACGTCACAGTTTTTAACATAACTATGTCATGTATGTGGAAAGGTTGGACATACTTCGCATTAGACATTGTTTCAATGTTGTTATTATATATTTGTATTCATGTCTGGGAAATTATTTTGTATGACAGAAATCAATTCCAAATATTAAAATAATATATATGTATGACATGCTCTTTAGTGGTTAAATAAAGCCTATTACTTAAGAAAGGTACATATTTTTTAAAATTTAACATACCTAAATTAAGCAATTTCGAGCATAGAAATAGCTTAATGAACTAAAATACAAATGATAAGGCATGAAGAAGACATATTCAAATTGTGATAAGTAGTATTCTACACGGGTCCTTAAGTGTCAGTAATGTTACTTTATAGTTTGGATTTTTTTGACATGAAGTTGTATGACATCCCCATCTGCAGTGCAGTGCATCGACAGTGACATTTATCGGCAGAAACCGACCAGAACTTGGCCCACTGGACGGAGTGGAGGAAAAGTCTCTGTTGATGCACTACACGGCTGATTGGGAAGTCATACAACTTCATGTCAAAAAATTCCAACTATCCCTTTAAATGCAGTGGTTCCCAAACCTTTGTTGCAGGGCCCATCTTTTTGGAGATAAAATGAGTTTCAGCCAACAACCCCCCGCCCACTATCATAATCATAATACCAACACTGAGATGAACACAAACTCCTGGCCAATTCTAAAGCACCTTTCAGATTATCTATTCGGTGGCCAGTCACCATACGTAAAGAGCCAATCGATTGTTAGCCGTCTTCGACTTGAGCGGCTGTTTGCCGCCTGGTCCTAGTGCCTGGCATGTATCATTTTCCATTTAATATAACGTAACAGATAAGCGCAACAATAAATACGTAAATAAACAGCCGTTCATCGGCCCATTTTCGGTCAGCCCACCAGGGAAAACTCCTGGTACTCCCGACTGCCAAACCACCTATGCTCTATTACGATTTTAATAAATCAGTATTGTTTCATGGTTGACAAAAAAAAAATCCATGTTTAAATTTTAAGTATTTTTGGCCTAAAATATGCATTTTAAAGCATAAACATGAACATGAACTAAAATAAAAATATATGCCATTCTGCAAATGCGTTTAAAGACATGCTAATGTCTAGTATTCTTTACTGGAAATGTACCTGCAATTACCTGTTATTGTGGCGGTTAGAGCAAGGAGTACACAAGTGTGCCAGAGTGACACCACCGTTAATGTTGGCAATAAAACTTTAAAAGAAAGTCAAACTCTTTGTTTTTAAACGTTTTTTTTTTCTAAATGTTTCAAGGTATGGTAATGATGTCTTTTCAACGTCTTTTCAAGTCATTTTTGCTGGATGGGTATGTCTTTCTTTGTCTTACTATCTCCATCCATCTTCTATGCCGCTTCTCCTCGCCAGGGTCGCTGGTATGCTGGAGCCTAACCCAGCTGACTTTAGGCAAGAGGCGGCGTACAACCTGTACTGATCGCCAGCCAATGAAGTATTTCCTCTTATTATGTTTACTATGTGGAGTAATGCCAGTGTAAAGGTGACTATAGGGGTGTTTTTTAATGCATAGAGGGCTCCAATAGAAATATCGAAGGCAGGTGTGCCCCCCAGCCCTCTTTAATCGGAGTAAAGGTACCTTCCAAATAGGAAACAGACAACAAACAGGAAATAATGGCAGAAAAATCAACAACCCAACCAAAAATCCAAATCCAAACGAGACACCCTCTCGAGCGTTATTCACACTGGGCTGTAAACAAGAAGTTGCATTGCTGCATGGACACATGCACACAAAAGCAGCCCGGCCAGAAAGGTAGGAAACTCATTATCACGTCAATGTGCAGAAAAAAGAGCCTCCATGTCATCATCCTAGTTTTTTTTTCTGAATTCACAGCGCCATGCAGGCACAGGGGGCCCACGCATTCGCCGTCTCCTCCTCCTGTTAACCCCTAACATCTGCTCGCTGAGGCCGGAGCCATGGAGACGGCGTGACGTTGCCGGCGGTTGTCGCATGCGTGCACGGCGTGACCCCGCTGGGGCCGGGGGATGCGTTACGACACACTCGCACAAGTCTCCCGGCCTGCTTGTGGGTGGACGCTGAATGAAGGATGGATGGGACGTGGCGCCCACCGCCACCATCACCACCACCCTACCTCTCTCCTCTTAGATCTTAATGAGATTATCCTCTTGTGCTTGCGGAAATCCGGGAAAGACGTGAGAGACCAAAAAGCAGCGGGGGAGGGTGACCCCCGTCAGCAGGAAACATACAGTACAGCTTGTTAGTGGTGAGTCATGGGCAGGGTGAGGGGGGGGGCACTCATTTCGTTTGCAAATGAAACCGTAATCCTCTGCAGCATCACGTACAGGAGGGTAGGGGAGGGTGGGAAAATATGAGCAGAAATACAATACATGGAGGGGGTGAGGAGGGAAGTAATGTACAGACATCAGAGGAAATGAGGCCAATGCGGTATACAGGCTTATAAATAGCTCCCACCACCCCATCCCACCATGTGCTTACACGGCAAATGCGGGGCAAGGTGTCCAGGAAGCCACAAGGCATGGATTGAAGTGCGCACCTCGGCCCCCCACCCCTCACTTGTTGTCAACACCAAAAGATGTGAAAATGAGAGTGCGCCTTCATCTTCATGGTCTCTCAGCACTCCAAGTGCTGTGAAAGCTAAACGTGTTTGTGCTGGGCCTGACAGGAATAGAAGGAGCACCCCCCACCCCAGGCCCCACCCCCACACCCGCCAAGGATGAGGAGCACCACAAGTGGAACCATAGCGCCTCCTTGTGGGAGATCGTATCGAACAGTTCGTCTGCTAGGGTTGTATGAATTGTGAGAAACAATCGCTGACTGCTGAGAGACAATTTAAATTCATGCATGAATGCCAGTCTGCTTCATTATCAGCCTTTGTTGATGTTACGCGCCAGCAAAAGTGTTGCATCATTGCTGAGAATTAGGGGGGATTCAAACGTGACGAGATTTTTTGTTCCGTGCAGCGACCGCGTACTGCGAATCCATCTGTCAACCTCACACTCCAACCTTCCCTCGCTCGTGAACAAGACCCCATGATTTTTGAACTCCTCCACCTGGGGCAAGACGATCGTACGTGTGGGTACGATCCACACGTTTCCGACTGAGAACCATGGCCTTGGATTTGGAGGTGCTGAGTCTGCTCCAAGGTGCAAACTGCTGCAGTAAACGCTGAAGTTCACAGTCCGATGAGGCCATCAGAACCACATTGTCAAATAGCAGAGACGAGATCCTAAAGTCACCAAACTCCCTCGACGCCTTGACTGCGCCCAGAAATTCTTTTCATGAAGGTTATGAACAGAATTGGTGACAAAGGGCATCCTTGGCAGAGGCCAACGTTCACCGGAAACTTACTGCTGGCAATGCGCACCAGACTCCTTCTCCGATTGTACAAGGACAGAATAGGGCGCCACCAAGCTTGCCACCTATCCCGTACTCCCGGGGCACACCCCACAGGACACCCCGAGGGACGCGGTCGAATTCCTTTTCCAAGTCCACAAAGCACATGTTTGGTTGGGCAAACTCCCACGTACCCTTACAAGAGTGTAGAGCTGGTCCAGTGTTCCGCGGAAAATACCACATTGGACCTCCTGTAACCGAGGTTCGACTAAGAGTCGTACCTTCTCTCCAGCACCCTGGAATAAACTTTCCTAGGGAGGCTGAATCACCTTCACCACAGCTTCACAATAAATTCTCAACATCCATCCATCCATTTTCTTCCGCTTATCCGAGGTCGGGTCGCGGGGGCAGCAACCTAAGCAGAGAAGCCCAGACTTCCCTCTCCCCGGCCACTTCGTCCAGTTGTTCCCGGCGGGTGCCGAGGCGTTCCCAGGCCAACAGAGAGACATAGTCTCTTCAACGTGTCCTGGGTCTTCCTCAAGGCTTTCTATCGTTTGGAAGTGCCCGGAACACCTCCCCAGGGAGGCATCCTAACCAGATGCCCGAGCCATCTCATCTGGCTCCTCTCAATGCGGAGGAGCAGCGGTTCTACTCCGAGTCTCTCCCGGATGACAGTGCTTCTCACCCTATCTCTAAGGGAGAGCTCAGCCACCCTGCGGAGAAAACTCATTTCGGCCGCTTGTACCTGCGATCTTGTCCGTTCGGTCACTACCCAAAGGTCATGACCATAGCTGAGGGTAGGAACGTAGATCGACCGGTAAATTAAGAAATTTGCCTTTCGGCTCAACAGATATGTGTTAATTCCACGGATGGAGATCAGTATCAGTACTGGTTGATATCGACAGTAGCGGCTCTACATTGGATTACTCCAGTGGTTCCCAAACTTTTTTTGCCTCGCCCCCCTTTTGGAGATAAATTAGCGGGCTTTTAAAGGGAGAGAAAGAAGTAGCAGCTTGTACAGTAGTTCGAAAATTACGTTATTAATGAAAAGTGTGCATGGTAGCCCCGCGCACCCCCTGTCATAATACCCCCTGGGGAGCAGATGGACCACTGGATTACTTCCCGGGCGAGACCACTTCTAAACGTCCCCCCGCAGATCTTTTTCTCTTTTTTTTACAGTGCTGGCGCCGCCCCCCATGTGACACCAATTTGCCCAGTTTGTCCGTGCCTAAAACCGCCTCTGGATTTCGGAATCGGAAATTGAAAGTCTGACAATATTGGCATATTGGTTATTGGGATAAAAGCCAATATTGGACATCCCTAATTATTATTATTATTATACACTATCAGGGTGTACCCCGCCTCTCGCCCAAATTCAGCTGGGATAGGCTCCAGCATACCCCGGCAACCCCAATAAGGATAAGCGGAATTGAAAATGGATGGATGGATGGATTATCATGATGGTGTCCGAGTGGTTAGCATGTTGGCCAAACAGTCAGGAGGTTTGGAAGACATGTGTTCGAATCTCCGTTGGGTATCCTTGCGGACTTTGCATGTTTTCTCCGGGTACTCTGTTTTCCTCCCACGTTCCAAAAACATCTCCTCTCATTCCCGTGCATCGTCTTTGGAGTTAGGTGCCTGTTGCATGTAGGGTTGCTATAATAGGCTGTGATGTGACTGAAGAAGCTTCCAGTGGCCCGAAGCTCATCTGGGAAGCTGAAGCATTCAATCACCTGCTTGCTTCCTGCATCATCTGTTGCAGATGACAAGGCTAAGATGTAGTTGCATTATGGGTGCTGGGGGGGGGGCGGATTGTATTCAGCAAGGTCTGGTTTTGTGGACGCATGCAGTTTGCTAGGTTGAAAATGGTGTAGCCTGGAGCCCCTTTGGCGCGGAAGGAGGGAGGGGAGTGCAGTGGACAGACGCCGGGGGAGAGGAGGAGGAGGAGGAGGAGGAGGAGGGAGGCGTTTGGCTCGGTGTCGACGGCCAGCGAGAGAGCAGAGTGCTGACAAAACAACGGACTGGCCCTTTAAATCAACCCATAGCGCATTCCGAGGTGAGTTGCGAACATTAATCGGGATTTTTTTAAATTTGTATTTTTTTTTAGTGTACGTGTGGTTTTCCCTGAGCGTGCACGTACACACACACGCGCGCCCTCGGCAGTAGCACCCTTGCATGCCCGGCTTCTCCTCGCCGAGGGCGGCTGCAGCGGAGGCGGACTCCATCGGTGTCACGAAGCCGGATTTCCCCAAACCTTTCCCGGCTGAGAGAGGGGTGGTGATAGTGGTGGTGGTGGAGGGCCGGACCGGACCGGGGACTGGGTCAGTGGAATATATTTTGAAAATGCATTTAGTGTATCCCTCTGCCCCTTTTTTGCTCGAGCGCCTGTCTTGCTCGGGGGACTGGACCGGACTGGACTTTGCATGGGGGCTCAAGTAGGTCGGGGCCCATTTGCATAATAGCGAAACATGAAGGCATGTGTTTCCCGGGCTTGCTGCTGCTGTAGATGGGTGCACCCCGCTGCCTTAACCTGCAAAGCTGCACCCTGCAGCCAGGCTACCCATCAGGGCCTGTTGCAGACCTCCTGGGACTGAAAGAATAGCTCACTTTTTTTGTCGTGTGTGCGCGTCTGTGTGCAGACATCCACTGGTAAGAGAGGACACGCTGTTCTAGCCATCAAAACCCCGCATTGTGCTCCCTTGCAACACGGCAGGGCCTGCGTGTGCACTGAGACATCGGTTCGGCGGCCCGATTGGATCGACACACGATTGATGCATTCGTCTTGATGTGGTGCCTCTTGCTTGGTTCTCCGCGTGGGGCTTTGTGCACAGCAGTCCAGCTGGTGCTGGAGGTCCAAACAAGATGCGTTTTTGTTGTTAGGTTTTTGAGCTTTGGAAAAACTGGTGCTTAAATTGTACGTGTGTGTGTTGCTTTTTTTCTCTTGAAGCCCAAACGTGATTGCACAGACGAATTGGGGGGGGGGTGGGGGGCATATCAACAGGCTGTAAAGTCAGAGCACATTCATTAAGTCAAAATAATGATGCACAGAACCATTTGAATACTATTTAAAACGGCCCAGGCAGAACCTAGACCTCAATCTGGTTGAAAGTCAATGGGCACATGCTATCTCCCTACATTTTGGGAGCTACATGTGCTGTAGGAGGGACGAATAAGGTTGTAGCAGAGGCAAAAAGTTCAATAGATGAAAAGCCAAACAAATAATAGAAATATAGATGAATTTTTTCTGTTTCCCTTTTTTGGTGTGTGTTTTTGTTGTATTTGCAGCAATTGTTTTGCTTTTTGGGTTTTTTTTTTGCAGCAAACCCGCTCATTATAGCTACTAGTCAAGAATTGAGATTGGGATGATGATCACACAATTTCTCTGTCACACACAGACACCTAATTAAGGCAGTAGGCCACACACCCACGCGCGCACACACACACACTATAAAGGGGAGTAATTGAAGCTGTACTCTCCCCTTGGGAGGGGAGGGGGTGACAGACGCCATGAGAACGACAACGCGTGCAGGGAGCACACCCGTGCGCGTGGAAGCAAGTACCGAGGGCCGCGGTGAGGAGTGAGGACTCCCAGCAGTAAAAAGCACTGCATGATTGCAAAGTAGACCTAATAAAACGAGGTAAATGAGTAGGCGTCAACTCACCGTGTTGCTCTTCCCCGCAGGGAGACGTCAGCGTGAGCTCACCTGTTGGCCGTCGATGTCTTGCCCCTGCTGACCGATCTCCTCCCGCATCTCCATCCAAACCCGTCCCGTTCCCTGCTGTCGTTCAGGTAACCTCGGTTGACTCGGCTCGGGTTGTGTTTAATATTCAATACAGAGCAGGGAGTTGGTTCTGAATCGAACGTGTTGTTGATGTCGTGTCTCTTCATGCTCTAGTGCGGCGTTTCGATTCAGTTTTTTCACAGTATCTCATGGCAATCCACGCTCGTAGAAGGAAAAAAGCTAAGAACCAAATTGAAACCCCAAGGCCATTGCTCTAAAGCGCCATCCATCCATCCATTTTCTTCCGGTCAGCCGAGGTCGGGTCGCGGGGGCGGCGGCCTAAACAGGGAAGCCCGTACTTCCCTCTTCTCGGCCACAACTCCTCCCGGCGGATCCCGAGGTGTTCCCAGTCCAACTGAGAGACATAGTCTCTCTAACGTGTCCTGGGTCTTCCCGGAGGCCTCCTCATTGGATAAATTCCGGGCTTTGTCCCGCCCATCGGACATTCAGCGTCTTTGGGCGTCTACGAGGCGTTAGGCTGGCCCGGACGCGTGGATGATCTTTCTGAAGCTTTTTGATTGACAGTGAAATGAGCAAACCGGCGATCTTGCGGCATTTTCCAATTATTTTTTTTTATATTCTGTTGCCAGGGACCCTAATGAGGATAAGCGGCATGGAAAACGAATGAATGTTCTTAACTGATCTGTAGACTTTACCGATCCTCAGCGACTTTGTCTTTGTTAAACGGAAGGTAGAATTGGCATATAAATAAAGAGGCCAGGCAAAAATGAGCTTCCCCTCCTTTAATGACCAGCAGCCGCCACTGATGAAACCCCACTAGGGAACCCAGACTTTGTGTGGCAGCCATCTGTCTCGACCGGTTGGGTTGAGATGGAAGTGTAGAGTCGGGAGATAGATGGTACATCAAGCCAGAAAACAGGAGCGTCCAAAGAACATAGAAGGGTGTCTTTGGTACATATTAACACATCAGGGGTCAGTTCTTCCTATTTCCTATGCTTCCTATGCTTTAGTTTTGGGTTGACTTTTAAATAGAAAGGTGGTGTCTGCCTCGCCCCGGACTGAGTCGGGGAAGAAGCAGGAGAAGCCTGGTAACTGCCCATATTTGTGCGGCCCCAGGAATGCAGATTAGACGATGATTAGCGCCATAAAAGTAGTTTATTTGTCAGTGAAAGAAAATGGAAAAGTGGCGCTGTTGATTGAGGCAGCGCTACAAGAACAACATGGCGTCATTTCATGGAGCTGCATGTATTCTTTAGCAACGGGAGTTCAGAACAAATCTCAAGGAGATTTTCCCATCCTGTTTGGAATAATCCATCCATCCATTTTCCTTGTACTCACAGGGGTATGCTGGAGCTGGAGCCTATCCCAGCTGTGTGTTGAAATGTAATCAAATAGCCATCCTTGCTTGTAGGGAATATATTTTAAGCCCCGAGTTCACACTTTAAATGTATAACAGAGCCCTATCAATTCTGCCTAGCAACAAGTGTACAGGAACAAAAATTCGCCTTATTGCGTCTTGCCTGCCATCTAGTAAAAATGGAATATTATCATTTTTCACAATTTATAACACCCAACATTTATTTTCAATACCATGCGCGATTTATAACATCACAGAGGAGAAAAAGACATTTGTAGTTAATAGAAGCATTTTTAGTTTGAGTTACATGTGGTTGCTAGCGCTGCATGGTTTCTTCTTATAGTGTTGCGTGGGCACACGCTTATTATTATAATTGTTATTTTACATGCATTTTTTAAGATGTATGTTATGCACTGTTATGTAGCCACCACACAGTGGCGCTATGGTAGCACATCATTATTAGTTACTCCTGCTCATCTGAAATAGTTGTCGTAGTAGTTGAATATAATATTCATACAGGTGCATGTTTACCTAATGTTGGGGCCGTGCCAAATGTAACTTATTCTATTCTCTCCTACGCAGTTTTCTCCACTGTTGGTGCATTCTGATGGATCAGTATGTCCACCACTAATAACATCGCCCAGGCCAGGAAACTGGTGGAACAACTGAGGATCGAGGCGGGTATTGAACGGATTAAGGTACCCTCCGCGCCCTAGATGAGTAAATGACGTTGCTCACGCGTGTCATTCCTGGCTCACTACTTTCTTTCTTCTCCCGCCTTCATCACGCACCTCCGCTCACTCCCCACCCGCCTGCCACCTGTCAGGTATCCAAAGCAGCCGCCGACCTGATGAGTTACTGTGAGCAGCACGCTCGTAGCGACCCGCTGCTGGTCGGCGTTCCCACCTCAGAAAACCCTTTTAAGGACAAGAAGCCCTGCATCATCCTATAGCTGCATTCCGCTGTCTCACACACACACACACACACACGCACACACATATACAATATATATATATCTATATATATATATATATATATATATAGAGAGAGAGAGAGAGATAAATGCACACACATATGGCCATTAAATTCAAAACCAACACACACACAGTCCCAAAATAGCCTCTCTGGAAAAGCGCCATAACCTGCAGTCAGAGTGACGAATGTGGAAGTGTCTTTTTTTCATTTTTTGTCCTCACAATGGCTGAGATCCGTGTGAGCCAAGGTGCTTTGGTGTAATAATTCACATAATGCTGGTAAACTGTCTTAAGTGTCACTCACACCGGAGGAGCAGCATTTTTTTGTGTCACGAAACGGCGAGGGGAAGGGCGACAGGAAGTTGAGGGGGAAGTTTTTCGTTAGCGCCACGATTTGAGCAGAATGGGGACAGCTTTGCACTCGGCCGGTGTGTTCCCACCCAAAGCCACCCACTCCAGCTTGATGGTAAGGTGCCCTACCGAGAGCTCACAGTGACGCGAGCACCCCTCTCTGGAGTTTTAGGTGCCAATTTTGGTATTTTGTTGACTCGCTAATGATTGAAGACGGGCATTTGCTGTATGAGTCCGTAAATGTGCTAAATCGCCCGCAGACGACTCGTTCACGCTGTGCGTTGGCTCGGTAATGTTCCACTCAAATCCCGCAAATGGCGGTAGTGCGTGACCCGTCAACCCCTTTTCTTTTTAAATTTTTGGCCAAGCACTCCTTCACTCAAAATCGGTACCGTAAACGCTCTCAGTTTGCCTGCCCCGCACAGACCACACAGCCCTGATCGGAAACCGGCGATAACTGGAGAGCGATGGTGTAACTGGAGAGTGATATTTTAAACTCTGGTAATGATTTGGGGTGCATGAGAAAGTGGGAAGGAAAACCCTTTGACCACATTTAATTACATGGTAGCTTAACGCACGTCTTTTGCGGTTTTTGGCCAGTGGGGATGTTGTATTCATTATGGTCCTAAAGTCTTGCATTTAACCTCGGGAAACCTCCAGAGGCCCCGTATTAGTGAGTATATTGCGCAACACTGCAGCAACAGAATCAATGTTGTAATGGCAGTTACTTGTACGGCATGTGTAAGGTCTCACACCGACAGCCGGGTAGCCTTTGAAAGGTCGATGAAGCTGATGGTGGTTTTAATAAAGACAACTATACCAGGAGGTTGCCTACAGCCACAGCTGTGGATGTTTTTTGACCACGCGTAGGTGTTCATTGGAGCATTTACTTACATCCCTACAGTGGATGCCCTCTTTTAAAAGAACAAACCATTTGTGGAGCCGTTCTAGGAATTTTTTTTACTGCCCACCAGTGCTTTTATTTTGGGAGACAGTCACCCTGCAATTGGGTCGTCCCGAACGAGGTCGATGTTTTAGGAGCCGATCTCCTCCCGCTCTTAACAACAAACAAGGGAAGGGGAAAAGCTGATTTTAAAAAGTGGAGATGGAAGAGGGCTTTAGGATCATTTCAAAAAACAAAAATGGTGAAGAAGGCGTGTACAAACTTTCTTTCCGCCGTGTGTGATACGTTGACGAGTAGCTGTTTGGGCTTGATTTCTTCTTTTTTGTTTAAACGGAACCTGGTCACTGGATATTCATGGATTACCCTGTATAGTGTTTGTAAGATAGACCCAATCCAAAACACAGAACGTGGATGTTTGTTTGTTTTTCTTCTCTCTGTCTATGTCTTTGCCACTTTTTACTCACCTCATTCTGGCGTTTCTTTTTTTTTCCCCCCTTTTCTTCTCAAACGTCTGTGTGTGACTACCAGGACAACAGACGCACATGCCAACACTGTCGGAACATCTTAGTAGGTCAGAGCAACGATCGCCTGGAGGTCAACATTGTTGGGAAGCCTAGCATTGGGAGGCGCTCGCTGAAAACATATTTTAGTGGTTTTAAGAGGAACCCGCAGTCGTAGAAGAGCCTGATTTTCTCCCGGAACGCATAGTTTCTCAGATAATAACCTCCACTCCCTTAGATGGCATTGCCTGGAAAAATCAACAATAGTTTTACAAGAATAAAGTCAAAATACTATGACAAAAACATTGTAATCTAAGGAGAAAAAGTACTATTTTTACAAGGTTGTGATTTTATGAAAAAAATGATCATTTCATTGCATACAGCAACATAATGCAACAAAAAATGAAGCTGTCATTTTTGAAAATGTGTTATATTTTTTAAATGAAGTTATAATATTAAGAGAGGATAATTTACGGGGAGAAAAAAATTGCAAAATTTATGGCAAAAATGGAAAAATGATTTTACAAGAATAACGTCAAATTATTATGAAAAAAAAGTGGTAATCTAGTGTGAAAAAGGCTTATTTTT
Organism: Oostethus manadensis; assembly: GCA_024372805.1. Lineage (NCBI taxonomy): Eukaryota > Metazoa > Chordata > Actinopteri > Syngnathiformes > Syngnathidae > Oostethus > Oostethus manadensis. The sequence goes on along the minus strand of QODF01000026.1, from coordinate 1,520,222 downwards.
ACAAGGTTGTAATATTATGAGGGACATTTGATGTTTAATAGCAAAGCGGAAATATTAAAGGGGGAAAAAAAGTTGTAATGTCAGGAAAAACAAACGAAACAAATCAAATAATCAAATTGGAATTTTTGGAAAATTAGGGTTGACGACAAAGTTCTGAAAATGAAGTTACAATATTAACAGTGGAAAAATGTCAAAGAAAATCTAAAACTTTTGGAAAAACTAAAAAATCAGCAATAATTTTACAAGTCAAAATATTATGATAAAAGGTAGTATTTTTACAAGATTGTAATGTTAGGAAGAAAAATTGTCATTTACTAGCATAACATGGAAATATTCAAGAAACAATTAAATCAGAATGTTAAAAACAGCAACAAAAAGTTTTTTTGAAAATGAAGTTTTAATATTAAGAGAGGAACATTTATGAGGAGAAAGGTGAAAAATGTGAAAAAACAATGGCAAAAACTTGAAAAATCAGCAGTAGTCTTACAAGAATAAAAAATAATTTTTAATAATAAATTTAAAAAAATTGTAATCTAAGGAGAAAAAGGCATATTTTGTCACAAAAAACACAGCATTATTTTAGTTTGTTGACAACATTTAAAAAAAATGTCTTTAGTATTTCAACTCTAAGCTACTAAAATGACATAATTTTTCCTCATAGTGTTACCAGTTATTATTGTCATAATATGTACTATGACTTTGTTCTTGTAAAAATTACAGCAGGTTTTTTCATTTCTGCTGGTTTGTTTTTTTAATTTTCTGATAATTTCTACTCTTTATAATAATAAGATTACGCATCAATCTTCAAAGCCACTATTATGAACTATTAGTGAGTATGAATTATTCCAATTATGAATTTAATTTTTGTTCAAAGTAATTATTATTATATAGTTATTATAAAGTCAGAATATATTGACGTCATTAAAGTAGCAACTTTATTCCAAAACCTAATTTTCAAAGATTTTGCAAAAATTACATCTTTATTTAAATTTGAATCATAATATTACTTGATTAAAAAAACATGTATTTTGTCTGTAATATTTTAACTTCATGCTACTACAATGACGTTTTTTTCCCTCATAACATTACCAGTAAAATTTTGACTTTTTTCTCTTACTACTTTGGCCTCATTCTTGTAAAAGTTACTGCAGTTTTTCTTTCTGTATTTTGTTTTTTGCTTTTTTCTGACTACTTCTTTTTTTAAATTTGTAATTATGAATTTATAATAATATTATTATTCATCCATCTTCTTGGCCACTACTTTGAATCATTACAAATGAGTAATTATTAATTTAATTTAATTAATGTAATGGTTAATTATTTGTATTATATAGTTATTATAAAGTCATAATATAGTGACTTAATTAATGTAGCATTCTAACTTTTTTCTGTGATAAAATTGAGCAAAAATTACATGTAATCATTTTTTTTTTCTCACAACATTACAACATTTTTTTTTAAAAACATTTTTGAATATATCACCTTGACGCTACTAAAGTGACATTATTTTTCCTGCCAATATGACAATGTTTTCTCATTGGATTACGACTTTTTGTCTCAATATTTTGACTTCATTCTATAACAATTAGTGCTGATTTTTCTGTTTTTGCTGGTGTTGTTTTTGTAGGATTTTTTTTTTTTTGCACATCTCTGGTGTAAATATTTGTAGAAGCCGTAAATCCAATGTTGGGGCGTCTGCATGTTTATTATGAACGATCTCCGAGGCGAGTGTATCTATACTGTGACACTAACCTTATGGATATTTTGCTTTTTTCTTTTATGGTTTCTCCCAGGAAGAGCCTCCTCATTGATTACCAGCAACATTTGTGGCGCCCGCTTTGTGTTGTGGTCAAAATATCCTCGGGGTTTGTATAATCACATGCTGAGTCATTTACTGGGCAATGCGTTTTTGGGACGTTTTGCTTGATGGTGGCCATTTTTTTTACCCAATCTTGCTGACATTTCACACACATTTGCTTCTTTATGCCCTAAATGGGCGTGCCAAATTTGGCGACAATTGAACAAACCCCCGTGAAGTTACAGTGGGGCGTTTTGTAGCGCGATGGGAAAAATTAAAGGGGTTTGATAACAGCCCCACCCCACCGCGTATTGCATTTGTGGGAAAGGTAATAGCACGGGAAACACAGTCGGGGATGCATGATTTGACACATTTTCAGCCTTTGGCATGCAGCGGTCCAGGAAGAGTTATCGTCCACAAAGAAACGCATGCGGTACGCCCAAGCGCTGGTGTTGTCCTGGTGCTTCTTTCTCTTTAAGTCATTTTGACGTATTTTTTAGCTGATCTTTTCCGTCCGATCGGTACATCGCGAGTCTGCCTTCTCGTGCCGCGCGTGCGTCGCCGTACGTCTTTCCGCTCGACAGACGAGAGAGAAGACAGCACTTCATAATCATGTTCTTTTCACCTCAAAACACCACCCGATCCGCTAAGAAGCGCCGCCTTGAGATCCGTCTTCTTTTTGTGTTGGGATCTCCTTTTATTATGACATCCCGTGGTTTTCCTTTTTTGCCTTGATGATGGAAAATCGCTCTATTTTTCGGTAACTGTTCTATGATGTGCCATAACTCATGTCTTTTCTTGCACACTGTTAATATTTTGTGGATATCGCTGTTCAAGAAAAACAACAAAGATCTCGAGAAGTAGGTAACATTAATAAAAAGATGATATAATAAGCACTCCAGTGTTTTGTGTTTCAGCGGTGACTGACAGTACTGTAGGTGCGATGGGTGGGCAGTGACCCGCCAGGTCCAGCAGATGGCATTGTTGCTTCCTCATGTTCTATTTTATCCAGAGTAGGGATTCAAACATGATGATGATGTTCCTTAATTGTGTGTCTAAGTTAACCTGCTTTCTGCCTGTTCAGGGATCCACTTGGGCTTGGCTGCCAATTCCGCCTAGCAACAAGTGACCAGAAAAAGAATTCTGTTCTACTCTGCGTCGAGCTAGCTAAAATTGCAGATTCATTTATTTCTTTGGAAATGCACATTCAGCATAAGTCGGTAATCATTTGTAAACACTTAATAATAATTTAAAAAAATAATACAAATACAGGGCTAGGAGGACATCTACACTGGTCACCAAGTGGGGGACACACAAGCACCAGACTTGATTGCCTTGACAAAAGCTTTTTATTGCAGCTTTGAAGGATGTCACCACAGCCACAATAATCCCTAACACGGCCAACTGTTGTGGCTGTAACCCACGCACCAACTCCCAAACTCACAAAACACACACACACGAATGCGCGACTCTTATATATGTCTGAAATGGCTTATTTTCTGTTATTATGGCTACTATGTTGGGTAATAAAAATGTAAAGGTGGCTCTAGGGGTGCTATTTCATGTCTAAAGGGCTCTAATAATGTTAAAACCCTTTTTAATTATCGTCTCTGACAGCTAGCTTGTGACATCATCATTAAAATGTGTTTAATAAGCGTGTCCAAAGTGCGGCCATGGGGCCATTTGCGGCCCGCGGCACATTCTTAAAATATAATTTAAGAAGGAAGCTAAAAAGAACGGCAACAACAGCAAACATGGGAACATTAATATGACCTTGCAATCCTTTAAAAAGAATAACTTAATATTATGAGGAAAAATATTGTCATTTTAGCAGCCTAATGTTGAAATATTACAATACAAAAAAGATTTTTTTTTAAGTTGTGTAGTATTACCTGAAGCAAAACAGCTAATAAAAAATTTAATATTTGGAACATTAGGTTGAGGAAATACTCATATATTATGGGAATAAAGTCAAATTTACTAAAAGAAAAGGACTCCCTATTTCTCAAAATTTTTATTTGTGCCTTTTTTTTAACACGTGAACGTGCAATGTTTTCTGCATCCTGATTGGCTCTGGAAGAACCCACTCATTGTTCTGCGTCCTGAATGGCTGAAGGAGAACCACATGTTGTGTCTCCGTCCTGATTGGCTAAGAGCAAACCCATGAATTGTGATCTTCGTCCTGGTTGGCTATGGCACTGAGATACGTTTAAGACAACGTTTACGCCTATCTAGAAAAGCATTTAAAGGGCATGGTAGGGTTTTACAGCCTTAAAACAATATATAATATAATACATAATAATTCTGAAATAATAAAGTTGGCTACTTTGCGGATTTTACTTATTGAGGGCTATTTTGGGAACCTACACTATAAATGAGGAACACTAGTTGGATCGCAAATGGTGATTAATAGTTGTAGTATGTAAATTATTTTATTTTATTAGCAGAGTTGAAATACTAAAGAAAAATTATGTTACTTTTTAAAGTTGTAACATTAAATGTAACAACCAAAAAAACCAGCATAAATTTTTGGAAAATGTATTTGCAGAAAAAGCCATAATATTACTGGAGTAAAATCATAATTACGAGAAGTCAATATACAAGAAGAAAGTTTATATAGCTGGACAATTTAAAAACAAAAAACTACAGAAATTGAAAAAATAGCTGGAATTTTAAGAGAATAAAGTCAAAATATTAAGAAAAAACAGTTATGCTCTAATGAGAAAAATGTTGCAATTTTATGAGAATAAAAATGTCTTTTTAGTAGCTTGGAGTTGAAATGTCAAAGAAAAAGTATTTTTTTTAAAAGTTGTAACATTAAGGGAAAGAAAAAAAACAAAAGAAAGTTTAAATTTTTGGGAAATTAGGTTGTGGAAAAAGTCATGATATTACAGGAGTAAAGTCATAATTTACTAAGTAAAGAAAATTTAGAAAAAGAAGGTTGAAATAAATTTATAAAACAAAACTGCAGAAATAGGCAAAAATAGCCGTAATTGTAGGAAAACAAAGTCAAAATGAGTCGTTTCTTGTGAGAATAAACGTCATTTTAGTAGCGTGGAGTTTAAATATTTTGGAAATAATAGGGCATTTTTTAATGTCGGAACATTATAGGAAACAGAAAATAAAGTATTCAAATAAAGTATTATTTTTGGAAAATTAAGTTGCGGAAAAAGCCATAATGTGGCAGTAAAGTCATAAATGCGAGAAGAAAATTTACAAGACTATGAAAAAAAACCCCCGCACAAATAGAACAAAAATAGCTGCAATTTTTAAAGAATAAAAGTCAAAACAGTAAGAAAACAGCCATGAGCTAATGAGAATAAACTCAATATAATATAAATATATTTATAACATAAATATAAGTAATATTTAGAGGACAAATAATGACATTGTAGTAGCAGAGAGTTGAAATACTAAATTTTTGTGGGAAACAAAATATACAGTTGACTGGCAACCAGTCCAGGGTGTATCCCACCTCTCGCCCAAAGTCAGCTGAGATGCAGGCATTTTTTTCTCTAAATATATATAACTTAATTGTAATAACAATATAAGCATTTCTACATGAAGAGGCCCTTGCATCTGCTCAGGTGGGCGAGGGAGGCGTGCGTTCAAAATAGATCAGGATTTATAACCTGTAACGAATCATGAGCGATACGTGTCGGAACCTTCCGAGTCCAACGTGGGGCAGCCTGATGGTGCCTTTGGGCTGTCGTGTCCCAAGGGCACTGCTTCGTAATGTCACAGTACAAGTTGGAGTTGATGTTTCCTCTCAGTGAACCGCAGCTCCCCCCGGTGCCGGCAGCACTCGCACGGCTCAACTGTAGGTAAGACGCGTGCATCTTGCTCCTGGACCTGTGTGGCCAGCTTTTTAAACAATAACGGCCGCGTGTTGACTCTTTTTTCGGGGAAATGAGGGGCGTGCTGACTTTTGCAAGACTCCGCATGGAAGGCTGTTGTGTTGCGATGGTTGCTCCTGACCATCAACGCCGCAAAAGAGCAGCAAGGTGAGGCCTCCCTGCATTAGTTTGCTACCTGAAATGTCATTGTTCTTCTGTGAGACACCAATCGACAGAGTCTGAAACTACAGTCAGGGGGGACGAGCCGGACCCAATAGGTCCCTCCCACTCCTGTGCGTCTGGCAGTAAACAAACGGGAGACGCATGCGCCGGAGTGTTCCCTCCTCCCGGAGCCGCATGGCCTCACGTCAGTGAGCGGGGGGGGGTGGGGGCAGCACAAAGCAGGAGAAGACGTGGCGTGAAGAGACGGCGTTCTGTGTGGGGAGGGGGGGAAGTTTGCAAGTTTCTGCAAAAGCGTCAAAAAGCTTGATAGCTTGCTTTGCCTGTTTGGGATTTTCCGCCTCCGTCCACGGTTCTGTCAGGTTTGCCGGTGCGGGGGAACCCTGTCGCTATCCATGACTTCAACCTTCATGACTCAGCAGTAGGCGCGCCTGCCGAGTACAAATCTTATGTTATATTTTGTATTTGTATCCGTTAATTATACACATACTTAGACAGGTAAAAATGTACAACACACATGCAAATGTGACATGTTTTTGACGCAATTTCAAGCATAAAAATGGCTAAATTAAATGTTACCTTAAAGGTTGCTGAGACAAACAAGCACCCGAGTTGATCAGCGGAACAGAGGGTTCGAATGATCGCACCACAGGCACAATAATCCCTAACACGAGCCGCTGTTACGGCCTGGAGACCACGCACCAACTCGGAACCCCCGGCGTTACTACTTGTTTGTGCCGCCCGAACACACGAAAGCACGCGACTCTTATTTATGTCTTAAATCTCTTATTTTCTGTTATTATGGCTTTTATGTTGGGTAAAACAAGTGTAAAGAGGACTATAGGGGTGTTATTTCATGTCTGGAGGGCTCTAATAATGTTAAAACTTGTTCTAATCGTCGTGTCAGCACTTGTGACTTTTATTCATCTGATCATCATCATTAACATCTGACGTAATTAAACAAAAATAAAATAAAATACATTTTAGTAGCATAGCGTTGACATATTAAGCTACAGTAGCTGTTAATTTTTTTTAAGTCAAAGTATTATAGAAACAAGCTTATTTGCTTTTTTTTTACACTTTTATCCACCCATTCATTTTTATGCTGCTTGTCCTCACTTGGGTCGCAGGGGGTTGCTGGAACCCACATTTTTTTAATTTTTTTTTACAAAAATTTAATTTTTACTTTTTTTTCATAACAAACACAAATGTTTTCAGTCATTAAATGTTTTTTACTTTGTTTTTTTACGTCATTTTAATTTTTATTGTTTTATTGTTTGTCGAGGATTTTGTATTTATTTATTTATTAAATTTTATGCTGGACCCTGTACGTTTTTGTATTTTTTTTTAAATTACATCTCTTTTCTGTTTTTCTTTTTACAATGGTATTTAGGTCATTTTTATTTTTTTGCAAAAGTAATTTTTATTTTTTTTACACTAGGTAGTTTTTTTTTAAAATTCTGACACTTCTAAGTCATTTTATTTTTTTGCACTTTTTGAGTTACTTATGTATTATATTTATTAATGCCTTGGATTTGTTTCATTACTTTGTATATTTTTATTTAAATCAAACCAGGCGCACGCACTTGTTTTTAATTGGCTGTCATCTTTTTGAAACAATAACATGCATATTTGCATGCCCAAAGTGCATTTTAGAAGAATTGATTAAGATTGTCAAGATTTTGGGAAATACTACATGCATGAATCAAATAAAATATGAAAAATTAGATATTCCCTTATGACTGTGCAATTTACAGATTCCAAGGAGGACGATGGCTGAAATGTTGCACAATTTTACTGTAAAATAAGTCAGACTTCCGTTGTATATTACACGTTTTAACGTCATTTTTCACGTACTCTCTGCGACCCACCCGGAATGGATCCGCGCGTGATCCCGTGATGAGACAATAAAGCTGATTTAAAGAAAATAATTTATTAGAAGAGTTTGAGGCATAAATAACACCGTCAACAAATACAGTACACGTATACGATTCACTCATTCATTAAGGTGGGAATATCAAATACTCGTAAAGTATCTTTCCTGCGAGCAGCATTACAGTTTCCATGGAGACAGTCGGAGAAGTTGCCCAGTCCTCTCTGACGCTGCGATGCACACGCCTCTCCAAGGAATCTTCCGTGCCGGAATACACGGGAATGTTCTGCATAGTTTCAGCATTGCGACATTCCTGTAAGGTTCTAAGAAACCACACAGCTCTTCCAGGAAACCAGCTGGGGTGTGGAATTTCTCCTCTAGGCGGCCCTCATGCTGCACTGAGCAGCCAGTGCAAAGTACAGACAGTCCCGGGCCAACCTGGCCTGGTGAGAATCCTAAATAGTCTGGAAATGTGATCTTCCAGCTTGTCGTGTGCCCTTGGTTGCAGCTTCTGTCACAAACACCGGGATAGCACCGTCCGCTCCGCGCCGTCCCCTCGCGAAGTTCCGTCATCCTCTTCAAGTTCATCATCTGCGAGTGAATCCAGGAAGCGCCCCAGTGGCGTTGGGGCGCGCTTCAGCGCTCCTGCAGGACCAGTTCAGGCACCCACTGGTTCATGCGGCGGCTCTCCTGGCAGTAGATCCCCACTTCATGGAGCCTACAGTGCTCGGCCTGGGGGTTCTGCACGGAGAAACATACGAAATGAAACAATAAGGTTTAGTTTTTAGTTATTAGTACACAAGATAAATAGCAGCTTATGTGGGAACAGTTACAATAGTGGTAGTAATGTGCTTAACAAAGTGCTTCAAAATGTCCAAACTAACACCTCATAAAAAATGTAGAATTTCAGAATATATTTTACAAAAACAAAGTTAAATGATCATAAATTGTGGTTGGGAATGTTCCACCCCAGTCCTGTAGGTGGCGGTAATCGGCACTACAAATAAAAGTGTCCAACCTACTAACAAAGGGAAGCCGTGTGAATTGAAAATACATTAATAAATAGTCGAGAATTTTCAACCAAATGTAAAACAAAATATGTATAGTACATTTTTCTAAATTATAAAAAATTATTGTAAATTATAGTTTTAAAACAGTTCCACTCCAGTCCTCTAGATGGCAGTATTGTACATTAAGCATTTTAAGTGCTTAAAAACCTCAAAACATCAAAAAAATGTAGAATTTCAGAAAATGTCAAACTATTTTAAAAAAAAGTTTTACAGTTGTAAATTAATTTTAAAAATTGCATTTGAAAAAATTCCACTCCATGCCTATAGGTAGCAGTAATAAGCACAGCAATTAAAAACTGCTAACAAATACGCCATGTTTTTTAAAAAAAAGTAGTCAAGAATTTAAAAAAATTTAAACTAAAAATTTACAGTAATTTATAATTTATTTGTAAATTATAGTCAAAAACAATTTCCACCCCAGTCCTGGAGGAGGCATTTGCATAAAAATGCTTAAAAACATCTAAATGTAAAACTTTGTAATTTGAAAAATTGTGGCTGAAAATGTTTTACACCAGCCCTACAAGTGATGATAATAAAAACGTCCAAACAACTAACAAAGAAGCCCGGTGTTGTGGAAAAAAGACATTGTAGTCTGGTAGTCAAGAATTTGAAAAACGTAAATTATGAACAACTGTAAACTATAGTAAAAAATGGTTGCACTCCAGTCCTGTCGTCGGCAGTAATGTACACAAAAAGTGCTTTGGTAAAAAAAAATTGCAGTTCAAAAAATATTCCACTCCAGTCCTGTAGGTGGCGGCAATGCTCATTACAAACTGCTCGACTGCAAATTTCATTCATTCATTTTCTATGCCGCTTATCCTCATTAGGGTCGCGGGTATGCTGGAGCCTATCCCAGCAGACTTTGGGCGAGAGGCGGGGTACACCCTGGACTGGTCGCCAGTCAATCGCAGGGCACATATAGACAAACAAACATTCACACTCACATTCATACCGATGGACAATTTAGAGTCGCCAATTAACCTAACATGCATGTTTTTGGAATGTGGGAGGAAACCGGAGTACCCGGAGAAAACCCACACACGCACGGGGAGAACATGCAAACTCCACACAGTGATGCCCAACGGAGATTCCAACCCTGAACCTCCTGACTGTGAGGCCAACATGCTACCCACTCATCCACCGTGCGGCCCCGCTATGCAAATTTATTTGTCAATAAAGACGCCAACGTCTGTCAGCCCGAAGCGTTCCACGTTGACTCCCTGTTACTCTTTCGGCTAGCATCGCGTTGCGTCGTGTCGTCTTCGTACCGTCACCAGCATGCAGTGCAGGTCTTTGGGCTCCTCCTGGTTGCTGTTGGCGTCCGCGGCTCCGAGCAGCTGGCCGAGCCGAGGCACGCCAGACACCCTCAGGATGGCGATGCCGCTGTCGCAGCAGAAGGACTGCAGCAGGGTGAAGTGGATCTGCAGCGCCACGTCGTCTTCGTCGTCAGCCGCCAGGACGCACAGCACCACGCTGTCCGGGTCCCTGGAGAGGAGAGGAGGAGTGAGGTGGGTTTTTAGGTAACAATGATGTTAGGTAACGTGTTGTTGTGCGTTGTGTAACCGGCAGTCAACTCACGCGTTGAGAAGTTTAGCTGACTCATACGTGCCAACAGTCAGGCAGTCTTGCTTCTGAGCCGTCACCAGAAGCTCCTCCAGGGCCAGACCCGCGGATTGCATCCTGAAAGAGGCACCAAAAACCGTTGGCTCCATGCATTGAGCACCAGCAAAAAGGGGTTAGCGCTTTAAAGCAGTCAAGGAAGACTATTAGCCTTATTTGTGACAGGATGAGAGCCCCACAAGGAAATAATGCAACAATATCCCTCTGAAAATAATACTTTTTAAAAACCTCATTAAAAAGCAAATTCATTACAATTATTTAAAAAAGTTACTAACAAACTGAAGTCATACATAATATATAGTTAATTTTAATCCATTGAAATGGCCAAAATTACAAATGACAGCCAAATACCATGAGATAAAAAAATTTAAAAATTCAATTAAATCAGGTTTTTAACCTGCACGACAGCATGTCTAAGTTGAGAAGAAACTCATAATACATACTATAATAATAATGACAGTTAAAATATTATGAAATGGAATGATTGCAAAATACAATGTTATCAAAGCACAGCTAAAGCAGAGACTAAAACACATCATTTTTCGGGGGTTAAAATGTTGCACTTTTGAGTGAGTCCCTAGTGCAACCTGCACGTGCACCCTCCCACGCGACCACTTATGGGGAACCGCGCACACGTCTCGCCTCAGACCCCGCATTAAGCCCGGCGAGAGAGGGAGCGCTCACCTGTTCTCCGTGACGCCGGAAGTGAAGTTCTCCCCGGGAATCATTCTTCTTGCGACAGCAACAGCAAAAAGAACAAACTCCAGAGCGCGTGCAATCCCTGCGTGTAGATGCGTTGTTGGTTGCGAGTGTGACAACCGGTCTCATCCTAGCTTTTTAGCCTCGGTGATGAGGGGTGGGCGGAACCGAAACCAGCGGCGTTTTATGATTGGCTGCCAGGGAAAAAAACCGTCGACGTCATCTGCATGCCAATCAGAACCTGAAGGGCTGGGCTGTTGTCTCAGCGGTAGTCACGCTGATGTCATGTGACGCCACAGAAGAGTAAGGTTTCTTCACATAGACTCATATATCGTATATGTAACAGAAAAGAACTTGGTAAATGCTCGGGTGGGAGTTTATACTTAGAGATGGCTGATTCGCTCAGTTCCCTGTCAATCAAAAAGGGATTCCGCCTCAGACGGATCATCCAATCGTCATGCAGATGCCGAGCGTCCGGGCCAGCTCGCTTTTTGCTGGACAGAAAATGAATGAATGAACGTCAGCGCTTATTAAAACAAAGAGCGGGGGGCACAAATCAGTAAGGTCGCCACAACACGGCAACACTACCATCTAGTGGTCACAACGAGATACAGCAACGTTAAAGTGTACTTTGCTGCTTGTCCTCGTTAGGGTATACTGGAACCAATCCCAGCTGACTTCGGGGGAGAGGCGGGGCAAACCCTGGACTGCCAGCCAATCGCAGAGCACATATAGACAAAAAAACTTTGCATATGATAGGGCCGTTTCATTAAAGGTACAGGCTGCACGAGCGGTCTTAACAATGTGTTAATGTGCTACTAGGGGCGCATATTTTCTAACTGATTTATTATAATTATATATTTTTTTAAAACAGCACTCAGTGGAAGTAGTGTTTTTGTAAACCCAGAAACAGTATATCATATTTATTACTATAAGTTTTCACATTTCCCGTTGGATGTTTTTGCGGGGTCTTTTGTGACCTCTTGGCTGAGTCGCCGAGGCGCTCTCGGTGGTAAATTTGGTTGGTGGTTTTCACGGTTGAACTGGTACGATTGGGAAATATTTCATGTTAAACACCACGGGTGTCCAAACTTTTTCAACTGAGGGCAACAGAATGAAAAATGGCCGCAAGGGCCAATTTGATGTTTTGTAAGATGCGATAAATATCAATATCAGTTTAGTGATACAGGCGAAAAAGTCTACCATTGGAATCAACCAGACTTTTTGCTCTTCTTGCCTCCATTTTTGTTGTTTTTTTCTGTCCTCAAATATCTCAACTTTCTTCTTGAATCATTTTCCAAAAATAACAAATGTATTTTGTTTTTTTCCTCATTATATTACAAACATTTTTTCTTTTATATTTTTGACCATATTGTAGGCTCCAGCATCCCCGCGACCCTAATGAGGATAAGCGGTGTAGAAAATGAATGAATGAATGAATGAATGTACTAAAATTACATGTTTTCCCCACAATATTTATTATTATTCAGTATTATTTATTTGTGTAAAACTGTGACTTTTGTTCTTGTTAGAATATTAGTTTTTTCTCTTAATATTTTTCCTTTATTCTCTTGAAATTACAGGCGTTTTTTCTCATTTCTGAGTTTTTTTTTATTATTACAACTTCCTTCTTGCAGATTTTCTTCACATAATTATGACAATATGACCATTTCTTTTTAATATTTCAAGTTAATGCTACTAAAGTGACATTATTTTTCTGCATAATATATTGAAATTAACTGTAAACTTGGGATAATCTATATACACAATTTAGCTTGCTTATGCAGACATTTGGCTTCAGCTTCAAGTTCTATCTTTATTTTATGCTGAATAAATCAATTGAAATAATGAATACATTGTAATTAAATTTTTAAATAATATTTGTAATTATTATATTTCATTTTTAAATATTTTATTTATTTTTAATGTGTAAATTACAATAAAAAATAAGACATTTTAAAACAATGTGACATGTTCGCCCTTAACAGCGCTTCAATTACATGATATAAATCAAAATTATAACCATAATTCTTTCAAATGTGTGCATTGAATTGACATAAATAGTGCTAATTTCATTTCATTTAATTTCAATTCATTGAATTCATGGCAATTCATTCACCCGGATAAGCGGTGGGAAATGGTGGCGCTTGACCGGACAAAACAGGAGCAAAATGCATCAATATCAACCAGACAAGCGGAAAAGTGAACGTTTTACAGCGGCTCACCCGAAATCCAGTTAAAAACCTGAGAAGAGTTGCACATTTTTGAAAAAGTTTTTGATTTATTTGATTTTTGTGCATGTTTGTCCCACTGAAATGTTTCAGATCATCAAACAAATGTAAATATTAGGCACCGACCACACGATTGAAAAGAAAATGCAGTTTTTAAATCAAACTTTTTATTATTAAGGGATCCATTTCAGATCTATCAGTCTGGAAAAGGTTATAAAGCCATTTTCTGGGATTCCGGTGAACCGCAGTGAGAGCTATTATCCACAAATGGGGAACACAGTGATGAACCTTCCCAGGAGTGGCCAGCCAACCAACATTACCCCAAGAGCGCAGCGGCAACTCAACCAAGAGGTCACAAAAGGCCCCACAACAACATCCAAAGAACTGCCAGTCAGTGTCAGCGTTAATGACCCCACTATAAGAAAGACACTGGGCTAAAATGGTCGAGACCAAAACCGCTCCTGAACAAAAAGAACATTAAGGCTCGTCTCAATAGGACATCATGCCGAGAGTAAAGTTTGGTGGTGGTAGTGTGATGGTCTGGGGCCGCTTTGCTGCTTCAGGACCTGGAAGACTTGCTGTGATGAATGGAAGCGTGAATTCTGCCGACTATCAAAACATCCTGAAGGAGAATGTCCGGCCATCTGTCGGTGACCTCGAGCTGAAACGTACTCGGGTTCTGCAGCAGTGCGATGATCCAAAACAGACCAGCAAGTCCACCTCTGAATAACTGAAGAAAAACCAACTGAAGACTTTGGAGTCTGACCTGGATCCTATTAAGATGCTGTGGCATGACCTTCAAAAGGCGCTTCATGCTGGAAAAGCCTCCAGTGCGGCTGAATGACAACAATTCAGCAAAGACGAGGGGGCCAAAATTTCTCCACCGAGACTCATTGCAAGTTATTAAAAACACCTGATTGCAGATGTTGCTGCCAAGGGGGGCCCAACCACTTATTAGCTTTAGGCTAAAATCAATTTTTCACACACTAACTTTTAAGTGCGACAATCAGAAATCGAGAAAAGCGCAAACACTTTTTCACACTGCAATATTTTCTTCTTAACATTTATTTATTTGTTGGTTTGTACAAGTCATAAATGAGATGGGGGTTTTTACAAAATATATTTAGTGTTTCATCTTTCTACCGGCAGTGTAACAAACCCAGAGGAGCTTCCTGGTTTCTGTCCACGCCCTGAATGACACGTTTGCAGTCCAGGAAATGAAGCTTTTTCGGACTTGGGGGTGGAGTTTGCAGTGTCATGCATGGTAAAGAGTTATGAAGTGAATCAAGTGGAATTACTGTAGTAACCTTGTACTTTACAGGGAATTTGTTCCAGTAGGACTTGTTTTGAAAGAAAGACTGCTGTCTTCTGCATCCTCTTCACTCGCACTAACTACCTTCATGTCCTCTTTCACTCACTACATCCATGAACCTCCTCTTTGGTCTTCGTCTAGGCCTCCTGCCTGGCAATTCAAAACTCAGCATCCTCCTACTAATGTATTCACTATCTCTCCTCCGGACGTGTTTGAACCTTCTCAGTCTGATCCTGTCCATCCTGGTCACACCCAAAGAGGACCTCAGCATCTTCATCTCTGCTACCTCCAGCTCTGCCTCCTGTCTTGTCCTCAGCAGCACTGTCTCTAAACCAAACAACATCGCTGGTCTCACAACAGTTTTGTACAACTTTCCTTTCATTTTAGCTGAAACTCTTCTTCACACATCACACCCGACACTTTTCTCCACCCATTCCAGCCTGCCTGCACACGCTTCTTCACCTCTTTTCCACACTCTTCATTGCTCTGGACTGTTGACTCTAAGTACTTCAAATCGTCCACCTTCTTTATCTCTTCTCCCTGTAGCCTCACTCTTCCACTTGGGTCCCTCTCCTTTCCAGGGCAAACCTCCACCCCTCAAGCTTCTCCTCCACCTGTTCCCTGCTCTCACTACATATCACAATGTCATCTGCAAACATCATAGTCCATGGAGATTCCTGTCTAACCTTGTCCGTCAGCCTGTCCATCACCATAGCAAACAAGAAGGGGCTCAGATGGGGGCTCAGCTGATACTTGATGGACACCTCACTACTGTCTTATAGTCCAAGTTCTCGTACGTGAGTTTATGAGAATAATGTTGTAGTAATTTACGATATAAATGTACTTCTTTTTTCTTGTAGGCGTACAGCTTTTTTCTCGTAAATGAAACATTTTTGTTGTAAATTTACAACTGTGACTAAAGTGTTGTCAGGTTACGAGAAGAAATGGTACATTTACAAGAAAAAATTGTATATTTGTGAGAAAAAAGTGGTACTTTTACTACAACAACGTCGTAACTGCAGTACTTTTTTCGTAAACATCTGCGACATTTCCCCCCGTAAATTTGCACCTTTGCAACTGTGACGTTTACGGCACAAATGTCGTAAATTCACAAGAAAAAAAGTTGTAAAAATACCAAAAAAAAGTTGTACATTTTAGAAAACGGCGTCAATTTACCAAAAAAAATGCAAGTGTACAAAGTAGTAAATGTACTACTTTTTTCTTGTAAATGTTCTACTTTTTCTCCTTTGCTTTTCTTTTGTACGACAAAGGCTGTTGGGGAAAAAATCCAGTACATTTCTAGAGAAAAAAGTTAGCAGACAAGTTTTAGAAAGTGAGACATTTTTAATAATTTATATTTTGTTTAGTCATGACCAGACATTTTTTTAGTAATTAAACATTTTGAAATTATTTTTAGTTATCAAGCTTTTATTTCAAAATTTAATTCATTCATTCATTCATTTTCTATGCCGTTTTTCCTCATTAGGGTCGCGGGTATGCTGGAGCCTTTTTATTTTAAATAAATATTGCTTTCATTTAAATATTTTTATTTTATTTTTAATTTAACTTTGACAATTTGATGTTTATAAAAATTATCACTTTAATAATTATTTTTTCACTAAACAGCAACAAATGAAATATCAATTTTTATTACATTTAGAATTTCTAAGCACATTTTCAAATGACGCTGCAAGCATCTACAAATGCAAAGCTGCTTGTAGGAAAAAAACTCTAGTTCATGAAATTATATTAATATATATAAATAACTTTATTCTCATAACATTCTCATGTTCTACTTTATGTTAATAAATACAAATCTTTTTCCCGTAAACTTGTTTTTTTTCTTGTAAATCACATTTTTTCTTATAAATGTACACCTTTTTTCTTGTAAGTGTACGACTTTATTCTCGTAATCTTGCGACTTTACACTTGGAACAGCTTTTTTTTCTTGTAAATTTACAAGTTTTTCTCTCGTAAGTTAAGGACTTTATTCTTGTAACATTACAACCTTTGTTCGTACGTTTACGACTTTATTCTCGTAAATGTACGACTTTTTTTCTCGTAATATTAAACCATTTTGTTACAAAACGTATGCCTTTTTTCTCGTAAATGTATGACTTTTTTCTTATCATTTTAGAACGTTTTTCTCGTCCAACATTCCAATTTTGAAATTTTCGTAATGTTATGACATTTTTCTCATAAATGTACAAATTTACAACTCTATTCTCATAACATTACAACTTCATTCTTGTAAATTTACGTTTTGATTCTCATCATGTTACAATTTTTTTCTCGTAAATCTGCGCCTTATTCCTCGTAAATTTATGACTGTTTTCTCTTAATTTCGCCATTCTCGTGACATTACGAATTTTGGTCTCATAAAGTTACAATTCTATTCTCATAATATTACAACTTTATTCTCGTAAATTCATGATTGACATGAAAGTATGACTTTTTTCCTTGTACGACTTAATGCTCATAAGTGACAACTTTTTTTCTTGTAAATTACGACTTTATTCTTGTAATAATTATTCTTTCTTGTAAATTTATGTCAATATACTCGAAATATTACGACTTTTTCCCGTAGATATACGACTCTATTGTCGAATATTACAACATATAAAGTATAAATAATATTACAATATTATTTATTTATTCGACTTTATTGTCGAATATTACAACAGGATTTTATTCTCGTAATATTAGAAATTGTTGTCTGTAAATTTACAACTCTATTCTTGTATTAATACAACTTTATTCTTGTAAATTTACGATTTAATTCTCATAACGTTACGTTTTTCTCGTAAATCTACGCCTTTTTCCCGCAAATGTATGGCTTTTTTCTCGTAAATTGCGACGTTATTCTCGTATTATTGCGATTTTTTTGTCTCATAAATTTACAACTCTATTCTCATATTACAACTCTATTCAGGTAAACTTACGACATAATTCTCGTAATGTTACAACTTTTTTTCCCGTAAATCTACGCCTTTTTCCCGCAAATGTATGACTTTTTTTGTGAACTGTGACGTTAGTTTTGTATTATTACAAATTTTTGTTCGTAAAGTTACAACTCCATGCTCATATTACAACTTTACGTTTGTAAATTTACGATAAAATTCTTGTAATGTTACGACTTTTTTTTTTGTAAATCGACGCCTTTTTCCCGTAAATGTATGACTTTTTTTTGGTACATTTGAACTTTGAACTTTTTTCCTCGAATGACTTTATGCTCATAGATTTTTTTTCCTCGTAAATTTAGGATTTTATTCTCGTGATATTACCACCCGTTGTCTCGTAAATTTACGACTTTATTTTCGTAATATTATGACTTTCCTCTCGTAAATATACAACTTTTTTCTCGTAAATTTATGACTTCATTCTCAAAATCTGTTTGTTTTTTTTACCCAATGGGGCCCTAATACTCGTAATATTCTCTGAATGCGTTCCGTGTCAAAACTGCAGAGATGCTAACTATTCTGACTGTTGGTTTAGCACAGACTCACGGGACCAGAAGCTCATGCGATCCTATCATGCGTCATCTGCAAAAGAGTGCTTTGGGTTTGAAGAAAAACAAGGCTATCTGGAGGTGAACCAGAAGTACTAAACAACATTAAAATTGCCATTCAAGGGACAAATTCCTCATTTTCCTCACAGTTCAGAACTCGATCTTGCAGGCCGGGAAGGTCTCATCCTGCATGGCCACGGTGCTGTTGGACCCCAGGACCACGATTCCCAGCTCCCGCTGCCTCTCCAGGGTCTGCTGGTACCAGTCCTGCATGGACGCAGACTCAAACGTGGGGATGAGCGTCACCTGGTGGATGCGGACCAAAAGGCAGGTGATTAGAACTTCAACGCTATTGCTGTCCAAAGACTTTTGCACTTATTTTTACTTTGTATTTATTGATTCATCTTTAACTCATATTTCAGACGTTAAATTTCAAGTGGTTCTATTTTTAAATGAAACAAAAAGTAACACTAATGAAATTAAAATATTTAAAATATTGTATCTTTAGTGCAGAGTAGTGGTAAATATTAAATTACATTGATTAACCATATTTTTTAAATGCAGTGATTGTTTATTATTTTTATTAAGAATTTAGTAAATCATTGTAATAAATAATAGTAAAATACATAATAAAAATAATAATCATTAAGTAAATAATAAAAGTTTTTGTAATTTATAATTTGCGTATTTGATTTACATATTGGTTAAATATGTATTTTTAAGGCAGTTACAATATTATTATTTTTGCATATCTAATATTCAATGCAGAGTTCTGGTTCAGTTGCACTTACAAATTCATTAAATTACATTTATAAAAAATAATTCATTTTATTGATTTATAATATCTTGCATTGTTTATACTCAAAGAGCTCACGTTGTAAAAACAAAATTTACATTTATTTTTTTTAAAGGAAATCTATTTAATTTATTTGGAATAAAAATTTATAATAAATATAATAAACATAATGAATTATACAAAATTGTATTGATAATTGAAAAATAAATTGTATATAAATACAATTAATTACATTGATTTTTAAAAATACCAAAATTAATAAAATGTTTAATGCCAAAAATATGTTATTTATTTATAATATTTATATTATTTTATACAGATTAGAGGTGCTGTTTTAAATACCATGCTGGACTGTTTTAGTGTGTATATGTCCAACCCGCGGCAGAAATTCTGCCTAGCAACAAGTGACTTCTATCATGATGCAATACACCCGTGTGCGTTGTCACCTGCACGGTGTCGAGCCAGCGCGACTTGCCATCCAGCAGGGCGTCCAGCGTACGCCTCATAAGCTCCTCCCTCTCAGGACAGTCGCCGCTGATTATGTAACAGGAAGAGCGTACGCTTTTGAAGAAGTCCACATTGACTGTTGGGGATGAAGCTCCGGAGGGAACGTAGGCCAGGTCCACAAAGACGCTCGCGTCCTCAGCAGAGGTCGGCCTGGAGTCTGAAAGAGGAACGGCAGGTGAGTCTATAAACAAAGCTGCGGGAACACAATACGAGTGATCCATCACACCAGGATCGGCGGAGGATTTGGCTGGTGCTGGGCGGCTGCTGGCGGAGGACGTGCGTGACGATGCGGCATTGTCTTTGTTGCCTTTCTGCGCACCACTTCCTGTCTTGCTTTTCCCCGAGCTCGCTCGTTGGGAGCCTTCAATCACCTGAAGCACACAGTAGTTTTCTTATTGACTCATGGGTGAAACAACAACAATTATGCTTTCAACCAATGAGGTCCTGAAGATATAATGGATTTCAGTACATGGCAGCATCCACCAGAGGGCGCCATTAAGTCAGTTTGCTGCTGTAGAATAGAGATAGTATTTTTACTTAGTATTTTATTTTAGATAGTATTTAGATAGTAAGTTTAGATGGTACTTTGTATTTTAGATAGTATTTTTTTACTTAATTTGTATAAATTTCATTAACATATATTTCTTTTTTAATAAAATAATTTCGGGGCATAAGCGCTTTATTTTGTGTATTCCTGAATAAATATGATAAGTGTATTAAATATTATATAAAATGTACATATATAAAATGTATTAAATATTATTATTGTGTTATATTTTGTATTAATTTATAATTAGATATATAACAAAATATATTAATTAATTATGGATTATGAATAATTGATGATGTTTCTTCAATTAATTAATCAGGATTTTTTTTTTCATCAGGAATGTACCGTTTCTTATTTTTTAATCTGGAATTCATTATTGCAGCTGCCCTTACGAGAATGTAATGGCACATTCATACAAAAAATTAATATTCATTCATTCATTTTCTGTACCGCTTATCCTCATTAGGGTCACGGGGATGCTGGAGCCTATCCCAGCTGGCTTTGGGCGAGAGGCGGGGTACACCCTGGACTGGTCGGCAGTCAATCGTAGGGCACATATAAACAAACAAACATTCACACTCACATTCATACCTATGGACAATTTTTAGAGTCGCCAATTAACCTAACATGCATGTTTTTGGAATGTGGGAGGAAACCGGAGTACCCGGAGAAAACCCCCGCACGCACGGGGAGAACATGCAAACTCCACACAGAGATGCCCAGCGGAGATTTGAACCCAGGTCTTCCAGATCTCCTGACTGTGTGGCCAATGTGCTAACCACTCAGCCACCGTGCGGCCCAAAAATTTATATATATAAATTATAATATATTGTATAATATTAATTATATTTTATTTATTATTACTCTTTTTATATCACATATGAATAATAAGTTGTATATTTATAATTTATTTATATAAACTATTTATTTATATAACTATAGCATATATGTATATATATGTAGGATTGTAATATAACATGTAAACATGTATTAAAAACATGTTATATATTTATCATATGAATAATATACAAATTAAATTATATAACACCAAAAAATATATGACCTTGTAATAAATAATAAATAATTTAATATACAATTAGATAAATAAACACAGCATAATTGGTAAACAACTGACAGTTTTGTTTGCATATAAACAACAAAAACCCATAAATAATATGTATCAATTCATAAAATATACAGTACTTCAAACATTTTGTGGTGTTTATGGAATTATTTTCTGCTTATTCCCATCAGACTCACCCCTGATGTTTTTCCTCGCAGGGAAATTGTCTTAACCTTCTTTGCGACGTCAGACTGCGGAACAGGCATGGAGGCATCCGGATGAGGAGGCAGGGGCGGGCTATCCCTGAGCCGGGCCGGAAGCGGGTCACAGGGAAGAGCGTGACTGCTGCAGAGGTGCGGGGGCCCGCCGCACGACTCGTCTTCATCTGAGTCCAGAACTCCGTCCACCATGGTGGACGGGCAGTCTTCCGTGCAGACGGGGGCGTTTGATTGGCTGGGTGACACGTCCTTGGCAGCGGTGCTGCTGGGGTTGCTGCTGTGATGTTGTGGTCCAAAAGCGCCTTTGGTTGCTTCGCCGATACCCGAGCAGGAGTCGAGAGCTTTGAAATGCTTGAACTCACACGGGGACACCAGACACAGGTCCACATCGTGAACTGCAGACGCCTCAAAGTGAAGGGCGCTAGGGGCCGGAGGACGTCCCATCTCTGAACCCAAAGACCTTAAGGGCTTCTTCATGGGTAGCGACACCCCAACAAAGTGTCCTCCATTGGGCTGGGGGGGATGAATGCCGTCGTCTGCCTCTCTCTGGCTCCCGGTGGTTGGCCCTTGTTCCAAGGACATGGACAGCGACTCGTCCACTTCTGTGGACTGGGGCGAGCTAACCTCTGCTGGCATGGAGTGGGTGGAGGTGGTGGTGTTGGCCACAGAGGGGAACGGGTCGGAGGTCCCGTCTTTCAGTGGACCCAGAGAAAGAAAACTCAGGTGTTTCTCTCTGGGGTTGGGTTGGTTCTCTGGAACAATCCGGGGTTGGTTCCTGAGCTGGGTAACTTCAGTTGGTTCCAGCTGGGCTTGCAGCCTGCTAAGAGTGTCTCTATTGCACCACACGTCATCCGGAGACAGGCAGTAAGGAGTGTGACCTGCACTGTTGGGCCTTGAATCAGGGGAAGCGTTCTCCATGGTTTCCTCATCTGGGCTTGCCTGGTTCTCTGGGGAGCATCTTGTTGGAGGGGTGGTTCTCAGAGCTCCGTCCAAGAGGGTATATTCAGTGGGAGTCAAGTCTAACTGAACATCTTGCTCATCCTTTGGCGTCTCCTTCAATAGAGATGGGAATCCTACCACCTTTGCTGGTTTCTTACAAAGTCCTAACTGGTCTACGGTCTCTTGTACCGGTCTTTCCACATTCTGGTCACCCAAACATCCCAGTTGTTTCTCATCTTCATCCTCCCGAAGGCGGAGAAAATCAGCGGTCATGTCCTCAGGGGTAGATGTTTTTGAGGCACAGGGGCTTTTCTTGAGCAGACCACCGGGGCCCTCTGGATTTTGGACTTCCAGTGCCGCCTCATTGTCGGGTTTTGATTCAATCTTCGCGTCTACATTCTTGGTGGGTAGCTTTTTGGTCTTTTTGGACCCTGATTTGGAGTCATTCTTTGCTTCCTTTTTTTGCTTGTTGTCAATCTTTGGTTTGGAGATGGGCGTTTCCTTCCTTCCCGCACCATTCCTCACAACGGCATTCTCTTCCCTGCCAATTGTTTTTCCATCCTTCTTCCCATCCTTCCCGCTAGCTTTCTTTGAACTATTCCTCTCTGTTACTTTTTGCTTTTTTGTTTTGTCACCATCTCCATTAACTAATTTCACCTTTGCGTCTTTTCCGTGCTTGGGAGGCACCTCCTTTCCTTGTGAGTGGACACTATCCTGACTCCCAGCCCTTTTGGTCTTCCCCGCGTCCTCCAACCTCTCCAGGTCTCCGGTGGTCACTGTGTGTTTCTGAAGGAAGGCCAGTGTCTTTAGCTTTTCTAGCCCCTGCAGAAGTTTAGCCTGCGGAGTAACACCAGGGAACAGCACTCGGACCACCTTCTCCTGGGGGCACGCCGGGTGCCACACGAGCAGGGCGGACACCGAGGCAAGGGCGGCGAGAGGGAGCGCTTGGGGTTGGGGGCCAGATGGTGTGGAGTCAGGCCAGTGTTGCATGAACGTCTGGTACTCCTGGCTGTTTTTGGCGGGGTTGAGGATATATAAATCCAACTGTCCCACTCCCATCTTTTGGAACAGGGTTATTGGCTCGGGGGGGCCCACTTGAGGTCGAAACATAGGCTGGGGCCGGATGTCTAACTTCCTCAACAAGCGTACGGTTTGAGCTGCCTGGTCTGTGCACTTCAGTATATTGTCCACACCTGGTGAGACATGCAAGGACAGTAAAAGGAAAAGATCAACCGGTTTTGAACAGTTTTAACAAAAAACTTCACACTAAAAGCCACATTGTGGTTTGAAAAAGAGGCAAATCATCAAATGAATTTAAATATGTCACTGTGACAACACAACTGAACACAAAACGCAGTTTTTAAATTCAACTTTTTATTATTAAGGGGGGTAAAAATCCAAACCTACATGGCCCTGGGTGAAAAAGTGATTGCCCCCTCTGTTAAAATCTAACTGAGATTATTTGAGATCTATCAGTCTGGAAAAGCTTACAAAGCCATTTGTAAACTTTGGGACTCCAGCAAACTACAATGAGAGCCATTATCCACAAATGGTGAAAACACGGACCAGCGGCGAACCTTGGCAGGAATGGTCAGCCAACCAAAACTACCCAAAGAGTGCAGCAACAACTAATGCAAGAGGTTGCAAAGGACCCCACAACAACATTTGAACAACTGCAGGCCTCACTTGCCTTAGTTAAGGTCGGTTTTCAGGACTGCGCCGTAAAAAAGATACTGGGCAAAAACGACCTGCAAAAAAAAAAAGACCTTCCAAGACCAAAAACACTGCTGAACAAAAAAACTCTGGATGGTCTCAATGTTACCAGAAAATATCTTGATAATCCCCAAGACTTTTGGGAACGTACTCTGTGGTCTGACGAGACAAAGGTTGAAATTTTTGGAAGGTGTGTGTCCCATTACATCTAGCGTAAAACTAACATCGCACTTTAGAAAATACCAACAGTAAAACATGGTGGTGGTAGTAGATGGTCTGGGGCTGTTTTGCTGCTTCTGGACCTGGAAGACTTGCTGTGATGAATGGAAGCATTAATTCTGAAGGAGAATGTCTGGCCATCTGTCGGTGACCTCGAGCTGAAACCAACTCGGGTTCTGCAGCAGGACGATGATCCAAAACACACCAGCAAGTCCACCTCTGAATGGCTGAAGGCAAAACAAACGAAGACTTTGCAGTCTGACCTGAATCCTATGGAGATGCTGTGGCGTGACCTTAAAAAGGCGCTTCATGCTGGAAAATTCCCCACTGTGGCTGAATGACAACAATTCTGCAAAGACGAGTGGGCCAAAATTCCTCCACTGAGACTCATTGCAAGTTATCAAAAATGCTTGATTGCAGTTGCTGCTGCTAAGGGTGGCCCAACCACTTATTAGCTTTAGGCTACAATCACTTTTTCACACAGAGCCATGTAGCGTTGCATTTTTTTCTCCCTTAATAAGAAAACATTTTGTTTAAAAACTGCATTTGGTGTTCAGTTGTGCTGTCATTGACTAATATTTACATTTGTTTGATGATGTGAAATATTTAAGTGTGACAAACATGCAGAAAAATAAGAAATCATAAAGGGGGGAAAAACATTTTTGTGAAATATCAAGAAGTTTTAAGGAAGAATAAAGTCGTAATGTGATGAAGAAAATAATCGTATGATTATTTATCATAAAAACAACAAAAAAGTAATATATTACAAGGAAGTTTGCAAGTTTACAACAATAAGTTTCTATTTTTTCTCCCAAAAAATAATTGGGGTAAATTTATAAAATGTTTCATTGCAACAAAGAAAAACTTTTATGTGACTAAGGTTTAATGTGATGGCAAAAAAAATCATAATTATGACAAAATAATTTGAAGATTACAAAAAAGTCAAAATTAAAAACAATAAAGAAAAAAATTAAATTAAAGAAAAGAAATATAAATAATGAAAAAAATTAAAAACAATAAATAAATTTTAAAAAGTTATGTGTAAAATTACAATTATTACAATAACAATGATGTATTATAACATCAAAGCTAAAATTAAAGTCACATTTTTATCTCCAAAAAAAGTGAGAATAACATGGGAATTTTATGGAAATGAAGTTATTTTATTACATAAAGTTGTGATTTTATTAATATCATGCTTGTAATATAAGCAAACCCCACCTCTTTTATACCCTATTTCTAATTTTATAAGTATGACTTTATTCTCAGCATTATATTAATCTCTCTTCAAATATTATAGATGTATACGTTTTTTCTTTTACATCCTCCGGTATGAATTTGATACTCACACGGCTGCTGTTCCACCTGCAACCTACTGGGGGCGTTAAAGAACACAACTCCAATCTCTGGGGAGATGAGCCTCTTGGACGAGTCCTCTGTTCACCACCACAACATGAAGACACAATGAGCGTTTTTACATTCGTTTCCGTGTGTTTACCTTTATAGACATTGTTATGTCGAGGAACTACAGTAGTGCTCAAAATAATAGCAGTCCAACGTGACTAACCAGATGAAGGTCCAAGGGCCGCAGACAGTTTGTGAGACGACCCCCAAACTCTGAATTGAAGCCACAGTACACACTGAAGACAGTGAAGCATCATGATATGGGCATGTTTCTCCTACTATGGTGTTGGGTATTTATCCCATAGCAGGGATCATGGATCAGTTTGCATATGTCCAAATACTTGAAGAGGTCATGTTGCCTTATGCTGAAGAGGACATGCCCTTGAAATGGCTTTTTGTACAAAGTGGTTTTGAGTTTGCACACCCAATGGCAGACACTGCTATTGTTTTGAACACGCCCCTTTCAACTAATTGGCCAATTGCACAGCCTTAAGAGCGTACACACCATGAATGCTGGGTCTTGTTTTCTGAGAATCTACTGCACCTACTGGTAACTTGTTTGCCATGTGGCAATAAAAATATACTAATAATAGCGATGAATCGTGTGTCATTGCTTGTTTACTTCTGCTTTCAAAGCGGCGCCTTGCATGGAACGTTGTTCATGCTAAATCTGCTTCTACCGGACCGATTTTCACCGTTCGACGACTCGCATGCAGTTTGAAGTCTGCACTTTCAAGGGTCTGCGCGGCTGCGAGTTGAAAAACTGAAACGTGACCGAGAAAGAAACATAATCTGTCACCTTTGACGTCAAAGGCCAGTTCCGACTCTGCCACCTTCCTCTCCAGGAAGCTGTTGACCCCGGTGAGGTTCTCCGTGCCGACGTGGGTCAGCAAGACGGCATCAACGCGGTCCAAGTGGCGGACCAGCTTCCAGAAGCACGCCTGCGGGTCTGAGCCGCCGTCCAGCAGCATGGTGAAGCCGCTGACGGCGAAGAAGGCGCAGTCGCCGCGCCCGGCGGGGAAGACGTAGCAACAGGGGCGAGACAGCTTGAGGAAGCCCACGGTGGCCGGGGGAGGCAGGAGCTCGAACGGGGACGAGGGGGAGAGGGTACCGGAGACGAGGGAGGTGAACTCTCCCAAGGCGGACATGGCAGGAAGGACCTCTGGGGGGTTGATGTGAAGCGCGACAGGACCCTGACTGGGCTGCAGGGTCTCCTTCCAGTGGGCTGCGTTGTTGGGGCAGCACAGAGTCAGGCGGAGCTTCCGGGAGGCAAGGTGGTCTTCATCTGAGAACTGAAACTCTCAAAATTAGTCAAAGTGGGAAGCATTCAATCATCCAAAACATTTTTTTGTTTTTTTTAACCTGCTCTGTTAGTATTTCTTTCAGCTGTTTGGGGGAAAAAAGGCCTCGGTGAAAGAGAAGGTCACCGCTGTCCTCTACGCTCTGGCCGGCCAAGATCAGCAGCTTGTGCGCCGATTCCCGCGACAACAGAGCGCACACCTGACCAGGTGAGAGGGAAACACGTAAGACACAGCATCTTCACTCTTTGTCACAGAAAAATTGCTTCCAGACCCGGGATTCCTTACGGGATATAAAGCATTGAAAACCTGTTAAGATCTCCTGAATACGGGTTGTAACATTATTAAAGACCTCTAGACATTAAATAACACCACTATAGTCACCTTTACATTAGTATTACCATGTATTAGTCATGTGCAGTTCAACACTGAAATACCAATACTTCCGATTCCAGCTCTTCATGCTCTAAAATAGATTCTCACCCAATCAGCAATACCCGCCCTCGATTTTACTTCGTATGGGATCATAAACGAAATCAGTGGTAGCGCTCATCACTACCCAACGTGCTAGATATAGTAAGAAAACATAAGACATAATATAGACGCAAGTATGTTAGCACTCGTAGACTTCCTGGTTGTTCTTTTCTCACTTCCTGTTTCTGTACAGCAACTTCTGCAGCGTTTACCGTCTCGCCAACGCAACATTACTGACACCTAGTGACCAGTGTAGAACACTACACAGCATCACGTCTTGGAATGTGTCTTCCGAATGCCTCAAATTTGTATTTTGGTTCTTTTAATGCCTTTTTATGCTTGAAAATGCTTCATTTAGGCAAAAAATAATAGTTTTTTACTGATAATATTCCCCCACAAAACAGCAATGAATCTGATTGCATATTTATTAAATACATTTTTTTAAATGTATGTCTTTTTAAATTCCCAAAGTTAATGTCAACTGTAAATTTTCTCACGGTAGTTTTGACTTTTTTCTCGGAATATAACTTTTTCTTCAACCAAATTTTCCAAAAAACTACACCTCTGTTTGTTAATTATATGGATATAACCAAGTTATATATAAATAATTATATATATTAAATAATACCCTCGCAACCCTAATGTGGATATTTTCAGCATTGAAAATAGATTAATGGAGATTATAATAATATATTACAAAATAATATTTTATCGTACATCCTAATAAGCTATAGTGTAATAATAATAATATGTAATATTAATATATACATGTTTTTAATATTTCAACTAAAGTGACGCGGTATTTCCTCATAACATTATGGTATTTTTTGTAAAATAACAACCTTTTGACTTTGTTCTCGTAAAATGATTGCTGTTTTTTTTTATATAATTTTTGCTGTCTTTTTTCAGCTATTTCTTAATTTATGACTTCATCGACATACGATTTTGAATTTTTTTTCAGAACATAACTTTTTATGCGACCTATTTTTCCAAAAGTGTACACATTTATTTGTTATGATGATGATTTTTTTCATTTTTGCTGTTTTTTCATTTTCAACCATATTTTACAAAAACATCATTTATTTGTTTTAAATAATTCAGCTTAAAAAAATATTTGTTTTAAATAATTCCGCTTTATTTGTTTTAATAACATATTATCTAATAATATTACAACTTTAAACAAAATATCATTTTTTTCTTTAATATTTCAACCAAATTGATGTCGTTTTTTTCCTCTTAACATTACTTATTTTTGTAAAATAACAACCTTTTCTTATTTATCTTATAATATTTTGACTTACTTCTCATAAAATTACTGCTGTTTGTTTTTTTTAATATAGTTTCAACTATTTCAACTTTCTTTTTGTTATTCTTTTTTCTCTTAATGATGCCCTTATTGCCATAATATTTTGGCTTTTTTCCCGTAATATTGTAACTTTTTTGGTAACCTAATTTTCTTTTTTAAACAATAAAACTATTTATAATATATTATAATAATAATATACAATTACAACTTTTTAGTTTTTTCTTTCTTCCTATTATTTCTACTTCATTATATATATTTATATATACATATATATATATATATATATACACAGTATAATGACCAATCAATGTACCAATCAAAAGTGTGAAGACATTTTCATTTCATAGCATGAGAGAGCGTCTCCAAACTTTTAACCGCCACTGTTGAGGTCCTCCTCCCATCCTGGACGTCCATCCCTCACCTCCGAGTGGGCCTGCTCCTGAGACGGCGCGATCACAACATGAGTGTCCAACACTCGGCCTCTGTGGCGCAGACACTTGTGTCCTGGGGAGGAAACGACACAAGAAGCAGAAGACAAAAAAGTAAGTAACTCATTAAGGATAAGAGGAAGTGGACGCATTAAAACGCTACATTCGTAAGAGTTTTCATGGCGCCTGTCTTGAAGCAATAGGGTGCACTACTCGGCTGTGACCAGCGGAGGCGCTGTTGACTCATCTTAACATATGACCACGCAAACTGTTAGCTGTGCTACATATTGCATACAATGTAATAATTAATAGTTGCCAAAAAAATTGCTGTAAAAATAGACTTGAAAATCCTACTTAATATGAATATACAGTATATAATATAATAATGTTACAACTTTGAACAAAGCATCTTTTTTTCTGTAATATTTTAACAACTAAAGTGACGTTATTTTTTTCCTCATAACATCACAAGGTTCTTTTAACGACCTTTTCTTGTCAGACTATGCCGTTTGTCTCATATTTTGTTGTCCTTTTAATGTCTTTTTTAAAATTTAAAATTTTTCCAATTTAACTACGACGTCATTACCGTTCTATTTTGACTTTTTTCTCGGATCAGAACTTTTGCCACAACCAAACTTTCCACAAAATGACAAATTTTATTTGTTCTCTTAATAGAATAATATTACAACTTCAAACATTACATTGTGCCAGCTTGGGCTACAGAAAGCTCATGTAGCACCTTTTGAGGTTCCGTGGTTTAGCAAACTGGAATGAAAATTTTTGCAAAAACATCAGTGACTTGATTTTTTATCCCAGAAGGGAGGAAAAACTGAGGACAGACGCCATTTTCTTTCATTTTCACTTCCCGTCGGCGCCATCGCCATTATCCCAAAACAGTGACTGCAACATAAACATGATGTAAATATTCCTCTGTGCACTTGAGGGGTGTGGGCCTCTATTGTTTTTGTGTCCTAACAACCCTCGCTTTCCTTCCTTCCTTCCTCCCTCCCTAGCCTTGCTGGCGTGTTACCACGGCAACACCAGAACCCCATAATGCCCATTTCTCTTTTGTTTCCAGTTACCTGCACCCTTGAAGGAGGCCGTGTGACGGGAAAGGAACTCCCGCAGGCAGACGTCGAGGTCGCAGTCTTGCAAGTCCACGTCCCACGAGCGAATCCCTTGCAGGCAGGACAGCAGAGGTCACATGATGAGACCCGCAAGACGCTGAAATACTCAAGTGAGGGCGCGCGGCAAAGCGAGCTGAAGGTTTGCGCGTTTAATTACATGTGAAAAGCACTTAAGCTGAAACTCATTAAAAGTTGATGGGTTGGTGGGAAGTGCTTTTCACAGGCCGGGACAGGAAAAGGAGCGACTCCTTTTCACTTTATTAGGTACTCCCGCGGTGGTTCTCCTTTCTTCGGTCACGTACGCCCTTTTCGGAGAAAACACAGCGAGCCGATTCTTTACTGCCGAAAACATTCGGATATTACGATTCCTATAAAATAAGTAAATAATCAACTTCCTCACGACTAAAGCTTCGGGACGCGTCAATAAATACACGTTCATTTATCAACTTTAACGGAATTGCGTTTTTTGTTTAGGAATTTCGTCTTGGAAAATCATAAAACAAATCTTTTTACAATAAGGCGTCATTAAATTATGTGAATATTACGTACACATCCATCCATTTTCTTCCGCTTATCCGAGGTCGGGTAGCGGGGGCAGCAGCCTAAGCAGGGAAGCCCAGGTTTCCCTCTCTCCCGGCCACTTCATCCAGCTCCTCCTGGCGGATCCCGGGGTGCTCCCCGGGCCAGATGAGAGACATAGTTGCTCCAACGTGTCCGGGGTCTTCCCCGAGGCCTCCTACTCGGCAGATGTGCCCTGGGAGGCATCCTTACCAGATGCCTGAGCCACCTCATCTGACTTCTCTCAATGCGGAGGAGCAGCGGTTCTACTCCGAGTCTCTCCCGGATGACAGTGCTTCTCACCCTATCTCTAAGGGAGAGTCCAGCCACCCTGCGGAGAAAACTCATTTTGGCCGCTTGTACCCGCGATCTTGTCCTTTCGGTCACTACCCAAAGCTCATGACCATAGGTGAGGGTAGGAACGTAGATCGAGCGGTATATCGAGAGCTTTGCCTTTCGGCTCAGCTCTCTCTTCACCACGACAGACCGGTGCAGGGTCCGCATCACTGCAGACGCCGCACCGATCCGCCTGTCCATCTCGCGTTCCATCCTTCCCTCACTCGTGAACAAAACCAAGAGGTACTTAAACTCCTCCACTTGGGGCAGAATCTCATCCCCGACCCGGAGATGGCACTCCACCCTTTCCCGGGAGAGAACCTCGGACTTGGAGGTGCTGATTCTCATCCCAGCCGGTTCACACTCAGCTGCGAACCAATCCAGCGAGAGTTGAAGGTCACGGCTCGATGAAGCCAACAGGACCACATCATCTGCAAAAAGCAGAGACGAGATCCTAAGGCCACCACACTGGACTCCCTCAACGCCCTGATTACGCCTAGAAATTCTGCCCCAAAAAGTGACAAAATCGGTGACAAAGGGCAGCCCTGGCGGAGTCCAACCCTCACTGGAAACGAGTCCAACTTAGTGCCAGCAAAGCGTACCAAACTCCAACACTGGTCTTAGAGAGAACAAACCGCCTGAATTAGGTGGTCCGATACCCCATATTCTCACGGTCAAATGCCTTCTCCAAGTCCACAAAACACATGTGGAACTCCCATGCACCCTCAAGGACCTTGACAGTATAGCTCCCTGGCGGATCCAGAACCCCCGAATAGACCTTCCCAGGAAGGCTGAGGAGTGTGATCCCCCAGTAGTTGGAACACACCCTCCGGTCCCCTTTCTTGAAAAGCGAGACCACCACTCTAGTCTGCCAATCCCGGAACACCTCTCTCTGTGTCCACACGATGTTAAAAAGTCGAGTCAACCAAGACCATCCACACCATCCAGGGTCTTAAGGAACTCTGGGCAGATTTCATCCACCTCGGTAACCTCAGCCAAAGAGATAGGAGAACCTGCCGCAGGCACTGCTTCCTCATTGGAAGATGTGGTCTTGAAAATATTCCTTCCACCAATCCACAACATCTCGACGTCAGCAGCACACCATCCCCACCATACACGGTGTTGGCTGTGCACTGCTTCCCCCTCCTGAGACGGCGGATGGCGGTCCAGAATCCTTTTCCATGGCCTCTCCGAACTCCTCCCATGTCATGAGTTTTTGCCTCAGTGACCACCGGAGCCGCAGACCCTCTTGGCCGGCCAGTACCTGTCAGTTGCCTCCGGAGTCCCACTGGCCGAAAAGGCCCAATAGGACTCTTTCTACAAAGTGGACGGCATCCCTCACCACTGGTGTCCACCAACGGGTTCTGGGATTACCGCCACAACAGCCACGACCACTTTACGGCCACAGCTCCGAGATCAGCCGTCTCAACAATGGAGGCACGGAACGTCCCCCACTCGGACTCAATGTCCGCTGCCTCCCTGGTCCAAGCTCTGCTGGAGGTGGGAGTTGAAATAATCGACATAATATCGTATATAATAATGTGTATACATTATATAATGCAGTGCTTTTCAAACTGGGGGGCGGCGTTATGACAAGAGTGGGGCGGGGCTACCACAAACACGTTTCTATTACCATTTTTTGGGGTGCAGAAAATAATCATATCTCCAACAAAAAAGTTTGGGAACCACTGATGTAACGTATGTATATGATATAATCTTAATATATTATCAATGAAAATGTCTTTAAAGGGGTGAAAGTCTAAATCAAATACTTGTGTTGCCCACGTTATATGTTATTATTATGTAATTATATATGATTTATATATATATTTTATACAGTATATTAAAATTGTCATAAAATAATGCAGGAGAGCTACTTGTGTGTGTGTATATATGTGCATGTACAGTGAGGGAAAAAACTATTTGAACCCCAGCGGATTTTGTATTCCAGCCTCGTGTAGGTCCACAATCTTGTCCCTGAGATCCTTGGAAAGCTCTTTGGTCTTGGCCATGGTGCAGAGTTTGGCATCTGGATTGATTGATTGCTTCTGTGGACAGGTCTCTTTCATACAGGTAACGAGCTGAGAGGGCTGCCAATGTCAGCTCCTTACCTTTATAAGATCCACCTGGGAGCTAGAGATCTTGTGTCACGATCCGGGTGTTACGCGTGACAGTTTAGGTTATGTGGGGTTTCCTTGGTTGTGGGGTTTTTCTGTTTTCGTTACTAGTTGGTTTTCCGTTAATTAGATACACCTGTTCCTCATTTGTGTTTCTTGGTATTTAAGTTCAGGTGTGTGCATCTTGGTTTTTGTCGGGTCATTGCATGTGAGTTCGTCTTTGTTGCCATACGTTCATCTTGTTGCTCCTACTATGAGTTTTGCCTTTTGCCTTTTTGCCATTTGGATGTCGTATGTGCTTCGCTTCCCGTGTTCCTGTTTTTTGTTCCTGCCTTGCATCTTCATTATTAAAAAGACTCTTTTTCCTGCACCTTACCTGGCTGACGTCCTGCTCGCTTCTTCCTCGGGGTTCTCGCCATGTCGCGCCGAGCTA